>JALPQD010000078.1:1248006-1285344 GCA_023101885.1 Typhlomys cinereus
AGTGTATGGGATCATTGCTTGGTGCAGCTACGTAATGATTCTTAATTGTTTTCACCCCAACTCCTTCTCTCGCCCCTTCCTTACTTGATTGAAAATCTTTTCTTCCCAAGAACTTCTTTAACTTTCATAGGTCATTTATTGTTTATTTTAATATTTATAACATAATTGGTGTAACACATGAATTTCACATCTTTCTATTTATCACATGACTATAAAATCCAGACTATAAATAGTATTTAGAAACATTTCCCTGTGTCTTCCATGATTTATACATAAATGGTAAGATTCTGAGAGTTGAGATGTAGCAACCCCACTGGACCAACCAACGTCAGTGCACTGCCAGCAGCACCATCCTGGAAGCACTGTGACCTTGACATCTGTTCTGCTATGGTTCACTCTAGACTTGATGGACAAGGATCCTTCCTGAAATTTGGAGTCTAAAAAGGGAGTAGTCTGTACTGTCCACTATACCTGTGGCAGTTCAGGTAAACAGAGGTGAGACTCAACACCTCAATCTTGGATTTCCCAGGCAATTCTGAGCACAGTGCACTCAAGTAGCTTATAGCATCTGCTGCAAAGGAGGATGGCTGTTGGTGAGAAACCAGGCGATCTGCAATTTCTAGTATCTGTACCTTTGAAAAAAAATCAATTGAAGTCTCACCAGGGAAATGAAAAGTTACGTTTTTGACCATGCTATTTAAACTGATTATTTACTATATAATATATACGTGTATTGAAGCACGATGCTGCGCTACATATATCATAATATTTTCATGGGTCAACCAAAAAAATCTTAAAATGTGTGAAGTTGAATCATCTTTAATGAAAATAAAATTTTATTTGAAAAACCTGCAGTGGATCTTTTTTGGCCTGTGTGAGAAAATCCATTCCATGACCCAGACCACTGAGGATTAACGCCTTGCTATGCACACTGACTTTGCAGAAACAGGGTCATGCCTGCACTCCTGAGACTGGAAGGAGGAAAGTGGTAAGAAGAAGATCATTCAACTCGTTTATCGAAACCTTCCAGCTGCTTACGACTGAAGACATCTGAACTGTTCTCTGAGAATGTCGACAAGCCCCGAGGCAGCGCTGGGGAGGCCACTGCACACTTCTGCTTCCTCTGGTGGTTTATGTTTCGACTTGTGACGCGGTGGGACACGCGCTGCTGTCCTGTTGTCAGTGATAAATGGCGCATCTTCAGATTCCAGGCTGCTGATGCTGAGAGTGAAATCCATTCCTGACCCACTGCCACTGAATCTGGGCGAGACCCCAGATGGCAGATTTTCACCCAGTGGATGAGAAGTTGAGGGGCTTTGCCTGGTTTCTGTTGGAACCAGTTGAAGTAAGTGCCTATATCCTTACTTGCATGACAAGTGATGGTGACCTTGTTTCCCAGAGATGCTGACAATGGAGTCTGAGACTGGCCATCTGGAAGTCATATCCTGCACCTGACATTGTAGACAGAAACAAACATTGTCTTTATGAAATTAACAGCAGGGGAACATTTTCCATCATGAGTACATCACATGATCTCTGGCGAAGAGCTAGCATGACAACCCGTGATTATTCCCCATATCTGTCAATTTTGATAATTGAAGGTTTGAGTTGTGGGCACAGTTTTGAAGAGTTGTTAGTTAAGGAATGAGCAGGTGTTCATGGGACTGTATAATTGATATGGAAGGCTCACCCGTGGCAGAAGGGAATTTCTCCTAAGTTGGAGGAAGGTGATTTAAGAGAATGGTATTCTGTATGATTGATGAGACCTGCTGGTCTTGCAGGTGAAGATTCTCTCTCTCTCTCTCTCTCTCTCTCTCTCTCACACACACACACACACACACACACACATACATACACACTTTCTCTCTCTCCCTCCCGCTCCCCTCCCCTTCTCCTCCCCCTCTCTTTACCCCTCCCCCTCTCTCGGTGCAGTGGATATGATGGGGTCAGTTTCCGTCACTCTTGGTGCTGGTAAGAGCTCTCCCAGCTTCACTAAGAGATATGACTCCTGAAGCCCTCAGTCTGTGAGCAGTCAGGAACATGCAAGCAGACTTCCACATACCCACATGGCATAGGACAGTCCTCACCCTTGTAAAATAAGCAGCTTTCTGCAGCTGCAGAAGCACACTGCCCTTCAGCAGTACCTAATGTGCACTACCTCCTGCCACAGATCTGCTTGATCCACATTGACTCAATGGACTTTACTTAATAACTTTTGGATTGAGTTACTCATTAGGTTATTTGTAGAGACACAGGATGAGAGAGTCTGCACTGTTTGCAACAGGACATGTTGGGAGATGCAAGGATGTCCTGTGGAGTGAGTTCTCTCCTCCCAACAGTGGGCTCCTGGGATGAAGCCCACTCCATATTCCATAGAATATTCCATATTCTACATCATAACATCCGTTGGGTGACTGTGTTAGACTCGTCTTCCCATTGCTGAACAAATGCAGGACTCAAAACAACTGAATAAAAGAGGTTTTCTTCTTACTTAGAAGTTCTGCTTGCAGTTCCCCACCATGGTAGTCACATTCACACCAATATCAGTACTCACAGAAACTGGTCACAGCAATTGATGAGAAAGGGATATATTTTCTGGCTTTCTAAAAGGAGGGTATAGTAAAGTAACCAAGACATGCATTACGATATTACTTCACTGAGATCTATAAAGTCACAAACCAACTACTTAATGGGGGAACACTGGATTTTATTCTTTCTTACTATTGTCTAGCTTGGCAGATGGTTCATACCAATAACTGGAGGCAAGGGAAATAGTCACACCATATTCAAAGACTTCTGAGAAAGGAAAAATCCTCACTTAACAGAACACCATGTCTGGCAGAGTATGCTGAACTATGCCAACTTCCATAGCTCCCTCCATCTTGTTCATGCCTAGGGATAGACGCGCCCACTGTGGGTTTGGCCCTCGCAAGGACTTACTCAAATACTGCAGACTTGCTGAGGGCCTGACTTGACTGCTTATTCTTCATAACTCTTCCAAGAGTTCAATCCTTTATTAGTCAGGATGACACTTATATATAATTATGACATGTATGAGCACACCCACAACACTTGTGAATATATAATGTAGAACAAAGCTGATATTTCATGGTAAATGCTTAAAACCACCTGCCATAAAACATTTCTTTGTATTTGGTCTATCTTTTTAATAACACATATTTTATCACATCTGCAATGTGTTTCCTTACAATGATATAGCAAATTCACTCAAGTTTATTTTACTTCCCAGAAAAGTATTAGCATTCTATAGTCCTCGTTATAGAAATATTCTTTATTGCAAAATGATGTCACATGCCACCAATGACCGATCTGTAAGTATTATTACACCACTGCATATAAAATTTGGCTTTCGGGAACTCCTTTGACTAGCAGGTACAAATCAAATTCATTTGCATAATTTCACCATGGATTACACAAAGAATTAATTCATATGTGATGGAAAATATTTTTCTTCTTATAAAAATATTTCATTAACATTTTCAACACTTAAATATTACTATCAAAAGCATTAATGACGGCCAATTTTAAAGAAGTAGGAAATGAAAATCTAAGAAACTCCCACCATGGTTCACACAGCCAAAAGGGCACAGTATAAAGCTTGTGTTTTAATAGTATCAGAGTGAGAAAAGGAAATAATTTACACAGAAAGTTACACAGGAAAAAAATCCAACTTTCTTACAGAGAAGATGCTCATCTGATTTTTAATTCTCTAATACATAACAAATTTACAATGGGACACATGTATCATCTGACCCAGAGAGAGGAACCTACCTGGCAAAAATATGCAAGGTGATAAGCCTGCAAAAAAAAAAAAAAGATATCTCTACAGACTCAGGATGTTTACAGAACCCTGTTCGCTCCACAGGATTTCCTTGATGTACATCTGAATCCTGAACATTGGTCTCACTCTCCACTGCTTCATTTTGCCAGTGACCCTGACCACCCTGTGCTTAATATTCCACTTCAAGCTGCATGTTTCCAAATTGAAGTATGTGACTTCTGTTGGGTAACTCTTAGAGAGTAGTGGGTTTCAGATTTTCTTTGGGGGGAGGCTTGGATGAATTGGATGAGTGATACGACTTCAGGTCTTTTGCACATGAATGTCACTACACCTTTGACACTCAAGATATCATAACATCCTTAATGCACTAACATCCAAGGAAATTGCAGGAGAAAAGATTGGTCTTGTAAGGTAGACCATGTTCCTTTTCTCACTGATTCTTCACAGGAAGCTAAATGCCTTTGTTAGGAGGACTGTATCAGTAACAACCATCCTTACTATTATCCCAAAGTCATCACATATATCACAAAGAAACATTTTTCTTTTGTTATCTTACAAGTATGCTACCTTCAGTATTGGTCAGTATTGGTTGGACAGGGTCATATATTTGTGGCACTGAGACATTCTGGGTGTTTCTGTGTTTTTCAAAATCCAACTTTCACAATTTTAAGCACTGTCTCTTAGTGGTATCTAATGATGTAAACGAAATTTTCAGCAATTGCATCTTTTTCTGTCATTATTAGGAAAGTGCAAT
Source organism: Typhlomys cinereus (assembly GCA_023101885.1). Taxonomy (NCBI): domain Eukaryota; kingdom Metazoa; phylum Chordata; class Mammalia; order Rodentia; family Platacanthomyidae; genus Typhlomys; species Typhlomys cinereus. The sequence goes on from JALPQD010000078.1 coordinate 1,252,563, forward strand.
ACATGCAAAATTCCCTCATCTTGAATGTCTTTGACCAGCTAACAGTAAGGTATAGAATCCTTTCTCTACTACTTTATAAATTAAAGGTATATAAAAAGAAGGCAAAGAGAAATGTTGGTGTAGCTGTTACTGTCTCCTACTATTGTGAGATATCATTCACAACCAATATGGAAAGAAAGGGGGATTAATTGACGGCTTGGGTTCCAGAGGGGAGATACAGCCCATAGTATGGAAAAGGCATGGAAGACTTGCCATGAGGTAAGGAAGACTAGATCAAGTCAAGTCTATCAGGTAGACATAGAGAATTCATGCTTTAGCGTTCAAGTGCCAATTCCCAGTGTAAGAAGCCTGGATCTAACAAACATTAAGGCTTGTCACTGTCTTGTGTCTCTCTGCCGCAAGATACATTTCTTTCAGATGACCTTTCCAAACACCGACAAAGCTAAGGTTACAAACACATGAATTCCCATTCTACTATTCCCATTCCAGCTACAATATTTGGGACGATGAAGAAAATATCTGAATGTTACCAAAACTTCTGTCCTGAAAGAGTTGCTACAGCTGAGTAAGGTCATCTGGTTCACATGCAAACAACCCTCCTGACCATTTTCACCAGAAGATCCACAGGAAGCTTCACAGTCAGGCTGCATCTGAGCCAAGAATGAAGCAAATGTCAACGCCAGGGGAGCAGTCAGGGTGACCCAGCTTTACACTTCTGCTTCTGAGTGAGGTTTATGTTATGGCTTGTATCACTGTGGGAGGAGTACTATACCACTGAAAACAGTAGTAAGTTGCAAAATCTTCAGGCTGCAGGTTGGTGATGGTGAGGGTGTAATCTGTCCCAGATCTACTGCCACTGAACCTGGAGGAGACTCCAGTGTGCAAATTGGTTGCACCGTAGATCAGGAGCTTCACAGTTTTGTCTGGCTTCTGTTGATACCAATGTAAATCATTGCTTATGCCCTGACTGGCCTTGCAGTTGATGGTGACTCTGTCTCCTAGAGATGCAGCCACAGATGGAGTCTGGGTCATCTGAATGTCACATCTCACACCTGAAATTAGAAATTCAACAAAAACAAGATGCTGGATATTGATGACGATGTAAGAGCTGAGTTTGTCTGGATATCTGTAAGCACTGCTTACATTGGGCTGGGAACCCCGCCTCCCACTGCTGTCCCTCATTACCTGGAATCCACAGGAGCAAGAGCCCCAAAAGCTGAACAGGGGTCCTCATGTCCATGCTGTGTCCTGACTGGGACTGCCCCCTGCACAGGGTGTGACCAGCCTGATAAAGTCCTCAGGGCAGTGGGCTGTGCTCTGGGTATGCAAATCAGCAGCAGCTGGGCAGGAGGCACAGCTGCAGGGCTGAAACATGTGAGTGACTCTGCAAGGGCTCAGTAACTCTGAGTGTCCCCATTCTTCCAGGGCAGTGAATATTTGCCCTCACAGATGTTGGGGGGAATCAGGAAACACAGGGCTGCTGTGTGGGAGTGGAGTGGTAGAAAATTTCCACCTGGATTCTCCTATGCATTTCTTGTTAGCTTTACTGATGCTAGTAATGTGAAAGACATTTTTAAAACCTGTTGTATTAAATCCCATGTTTTTTGCTCAGGCCCTCAAATTCTTGGGGTGATTATTTGTCAATGCTACTATTCCAGGTACAAAGAGATGTGAAACTGACAAGAATCAATGGTGTCTGTCCTGTCCAGCAGGACCAGTTATTCATGGGTCCTAGGAGGATCAAGCCTGCAGGGAACGATGGGCAAGAAAGAAAGAGGGAGACCAAGCAAAGAGTTGTCAAGGTCTTGTTTATTTAGGGTTAGGGTACAGCTTATATGCTCAGGAGGGAGGGGGAGTGGGGCAGGGGAAAAGAGATAACCATGGTGGAGGCGCCTGGTAGACGAGGCGCCAGGTGGTCACGCAGTTGTGCTATCTGGGTCCAGGGCGTTTTTATGGCTCCTCTGGAATGTCCTGGTAGCTGGATCCCGGGGGGCGCATATCAAACAAGCTTTTTGAGTTCCTTTTGGCCTTTTAGTGTCTCTGGCCTCTAACATAAACAAGTTTTACGAGTTCCTTTTGGCCCTTTAGTGACTCTGGCCTCTAACATATCCCCCTTTTCTATATAGTAAAGGTGGGGGGCAGCTAGACAGCTATTGGGCCCAGGCAGGCTTGGAAGAATATTGTCTGTGTGTCCCAGAGCTGTTTTCGTGGCCGTTCCTGTGTTGGGTCCGACCTCACTGCTCCTAGCCTCACCCGTCATGGGGTGGCTCTGTCACCCTCAGAGTCCCTGTCTTAGGTTGGTCTAGGAGCTGAGGAAGTTGCCCGTCTTTGGAGCGGCCACCTGGGCTCAAAACCTCCTCTTAAAGGCCCAAGGGTGATATAGCTGTAGCTGGACAAGGTCTCAGAGGCCACCTGTGGGGTTGAAGCTGTTGCTGACTGTTGGTGGGACCAGCGTGTTGAAGAGGCGGCGGGCAGGACCTATATCATGAAGTAATCTCAAGAGAAGGATGATTAATAACATTTCCACCATGAGGTTTTATCAGTAGTAAGGGCAGAGATTAAGCCTCTCAGTAGTTATATCTAGGGATGTTTCATTGTCATCAGTATTTTCTGTACAGACCCGGTGATATTGGACCGTAATGGAGGGTGGAGAGAGGGCAGAGTCAACTTGAGATTTTATAAAACGAGTTAATTTTTGAAAAGCCCATGGGCTGAAAGAAAGAAGCAAAAGTAATCCAATAAGAGGTCCTAAAATACTAGGAAGGAGGGTAGATTGCCAAGGGAAGGTGGAAAACCAATTTTGATACCAAGATTCTTGTTTTTCTCTTCCTCTTTTTCTTTTTTCTAGGCTCTCAGTGATTTTTTGTAAACTATCTTCTACAAGACCAGTTTTGTCTATATAGACACAGCATTGTTCTTTTAAGGCTGCACAGAGGCCTCCTTGTTGAAGGAGTACTAGATCTAATCCTCTTCGATTTTGTAAAACTACTTCAGAGAGGGATGCCAGTGAGTCTTTGAGATTTCGGAGACTGTCTCTTATCTCTCTAATGTCATTATCAATGGCCATGCTAAGCTGGTTATATTGATGTTGGGAGGTGGCAAGGGATGCTATGCCAGTGCCTGCTCCAGTAAGGCCAAGACCGATAAGGACAGCTAGAGTTACAGCAGATATAGGCTCTCTCTTATGGTGAGAATGGGGGTCTGTACCTCTTTGCCAGAATGTAAGGAACTCGTTAGGGTCATAAATGGTGAGTTTGGGAAACAGTCGCACCAACACACAATAGTCACGTACCTGTAGAAACTTGGAAGTCTCAACATAAGTGGTTAAGCCTGTAGAGCAGGCCAAGTAACTATGAGCAGGGGCTTGTAAGTACATGAACTGAGAATTGACAATCAAGGTGTCATTACATATGTCTGTCAACTGAACGGGGGGAATCATATTTTTGCCCAGGAGACAGGTTCCTATTCCAGAGACATCAGTGACAGTGAGCTCGACAATGTCCCACGATAATTGATTGCTGTCATTCGTATAAGTAAGATTGTCAATAAAGGCTATTCCTTCATAAAAAGGAGGTTTTTTTTCTTTTAACAGTTATATAGTCCCAAGAGGAACTAGGATTTCAATAAGTATCTCCAGTGGTTTCACAGGACCAGGAAGCACAGTAATAATCAGTGGAATAACCGAACCGAGTATTCCAGGAGCGATCTCGGTGTGTGCCTGGGCAGACATAGATGGGGGCCATGGTTAGAAAAGACTGAGCCCAGAGGTTATAACACCCAGGAACCGAACTGTAGCGGGCTTGAGTATTGACGGGCTTTGGTTGAGGTAGGTAGTGGTCTGGAGTCCCCCAGGAGGAGTCAGCTCCTAAAGCTAACTTGCAAAGATCTACTTCAAGATTGGGCTAAGGTGGGGAGGATGCAATCTGAGAATAGGAGCTAGCTACGTCACCTGCTTGGTTGGTTATTACCCATGTATAGTTCCATAGTTGATAGGGGCCAGATTCTCCGACAGGTAGGATAAGCAGAACGGCGAACAGGGTCCAAGGTGGCTGAAGATAGGTGTTCATTTTTTCTGTGGAGACAAAAGAAGAGAGTCTTCTCAGGCGCCACCCTGGGATTGATTAATAGGCGTTGTGATGATTTTGGAAGATTGAGGGGGCTTGTTAGGGGTGTAACGTTTAATAAAGCGTTCTGGAAGCCATCGAGAGCTATTGGCCTGTCTGTTATATATACAGGCGTGGCCCTTTCCCCATATGAGCACAGGATCAGGCCCATGCCATTTGTTGTCAATGGGGTCCTTCCATATTGCCTGAGCATAGTCATCAGCCATAGAAGGATGCCAGAGCCTGTCAGCTGCAGATTGTTGTTGTTCATCAAGGGTAAGGAAGTTTAGAAGAAATAATGCATGATTTAGCAGGGTTCTGTGGTTATGGGGGGAGTAAAGAATTCCCCCGTTAGGCAGTAATTTTTGGAGCATATTTTTTAAGGTTTGATTGGCTCTTTCAACTATATCTTGGCCTTGGGGTTGTATGGGATGCCCGTGATGTGTTTAATGTTAAATTGAGCACAGAAGGCTCTAAATTGAGTACTAGAGTATCCTGGGCCATTGTCAGTTTTGATGACTCTAGGACAGTTCATGACTGAAAAACAGGCTATAAGGTGGTTAATAACATGTTTTGTGGCCTCTCCCGTTTGGGGAGTTGCATAAATAAAACCGCTAAAGGTGTCAATGGTGACATGAATATATTTGTTTTTTCCGAATGTTTTAAAATGGGTGACATCCATTTGCCAAAGTTCGCCTGGCACAAGTCCTCTAGGATTAACTCCCATATGGGGTTCAGGGAGAAAGAACAGGCAGGCTTTGTAATTACGGACAATTTCTCTGGCCTGTTCTTTAGATATTTTGTATCTTAAGCTGTGGAACCCAGGTTCCCGCTGTGAAGCCCAAGTTCCCGCCGGCGCGAAATTCAAATCTCCCGCCGGCGCCAAACTCTCCTGCCGGGGCCAACTCACTGCGGACGTGCTGACCAGCCGCCTCACCCTTTGGACCTCCCCCTGGGCGTGCCGGGAACTGCCCAGGGCAAGGTTATCCGCCAGAACATCTGTGAACTGACTCAACTTCCTTGTGTGTAGTGAAAATATTTGCAGAATGTATTTGCTCAAGGCAGTTGCTTTCCTATAAAAACCTTGCCCCAAATTCAGTCGGGGCCGTTCTCTTTTGCCTGAGCAGGGAGACGGTCCTAGCGCGCTAGATTAATAAAGCTTGCCTCTTGTCTTTACAGCAACCTAGTGGTTCTCGTGCCTCCTTCGGGGTCTGGGTAAGGGGCCTGAAGGGAACTTCGGTTCCAACAAAGCGAAGGGTGCGGGAATTGAGATGATGGAGGTTATGAGCCTGTTGTGCCTGTTGAAGAGGGGTGAGTGTAGTAGCAAATGTTTGTTGTTTAAAGGCAAGCGCAGTTAGAGAGGAAGTCAGGGAAGGTTGCTGTGTGGCCTGGTCGACAAGGTCGTTTTCCTGACATAGGGGTCCATTGTTAGAGTAGGCAAGGATTTTTATTTAACCTGTATAATTAGAATCTATAATACCTGGATAAACATGGAGGCCTTTTAGGGTAGAATGGGTAAAGGGCCATATATGCCCGTGAGTAGGACTTGAACTCCCATATCAGGGGTTAATATTGAGCCAGTGGAGGGACTGCGGTCCAATCCTGTGTTGTTTGAGGTTGTTCTGTGGAAAGTGGAAATTTTATTGGCTGGGATGTTTTGGCTTGAGGGACGAACCTGATAGCTCCGGGGTTGAGTCCCTGAGTTGTCTGAGCTGGGGCAAGGGGCTGGCCCCTCTGGAAGTTTTTTGGCGGTAATGGATTTCCCTGGGCATCAGCTTTTGAGCGACAATCAGAGGCCCAGTGTTTTCCTCTTTTGCATCGAGGGCAGGGTGTTGTAGGCAGTAGGCAGGAGCCCTTAGGCGCCGTACAGTTTTTGAAAAAATGGCCAGGTTGTTTACAATTAAAGCAATTTTTGTCTTTGGTAAAATCTTTTAAGGCAACTCCTATGGCGATGCCCATAGCATGAGCCGAGCCAATGCCTGAACACAGTTTTATATAGTCAGAGATGTCACAGGACCAGGTGAGGGTGGATAGCATCCTGACAAGCAGGATTGGCGTTTTCAAATGCTAAGTGTTTTACAAAAGCACTCTCGCTTTCTTTGCCCCCACCGAATAGCCATTCAGCCGTGTCTGTGAGGCGGCTGATGAAATTACTATAAGGCTTATCGGGTCCCTGATGAAGTTTAGCCAAGGAGGTGGTAGCGGACTCTTTAGGGGGAAGCCTTTCCATGCCTTGAGACCTGCATTTTGAATCTGAGACAGGAGGCCAGGAGGGAAACGTGTTTGAATTTCATTAGTTTCATATGGAGGGCTCCCCATAAGTCTATCTCTGGTCCAGTTTTTAGTCTTAGGCGTTTGAGAATTATGCTGGGCAATCTCTCTGCAATTTTCTGCAAACTCAGTTCTCTAAAGAACAAAATCACTGCCAGCTAGACAGGCATGGGCCAGATGATGCCAGTCATTTGGGACAAGCCAGCGCTCACTCAGGTTTTCTAGTAAAGCTACCATAAATAGCGCTGTAGGGCCGTAATTAGAAATTGCCGCTTTCAAGTCTTTTAAATGTTTTAAACTTAGGCGGCGGTATTGTTGATTCTGGACCACCTGTGGGTTGTCCTAGGAGTCTGATTCCTCTGAGGGACTTTCTCCATCTCTCTGATGATCAGATTCATCCCCAGTCTCAGTGATTTCTTCCCCTTAGAAAGAGGAAGGTTCTTGGGAATTTGTGGAAGCTTTGCTGTAGGTGACTGGGAAAAGGTGAAGGCTTTTAGAGGGTGTCTGGCGTTTTTTAGGGTTTGAACTTATAGGGGGAGACTGAGAAGTTTGAATTAATTTTAAATCTAGGGCACAAAGCTCTTTTATCAGAGTGAGATGTTCCCTCTTTTGTTGGAGGGGTTGTTTTAAGGAGGCTGATTGCTGAGAGAGCTCAGCTTTGGCTTGAGTGATAAGATCTAAGGAGTTGTCTGAAGGAAGAACAGGGGCGCAAAAGAGAGGAGCTGAAGCATAGGGGGGGTGGGTAAGAATGGAAGGTTTTTTTTTTTTTTTTGAGGATGGCAGTTGGGTGTTTTACAGTTGGTAGCCTCATTGTCTGAGGAAGTTTTCTCATCAGGGGGTAGGGCATTATCATCAGAGACTGGGTTAAGGATCTCTGGAATGTTTAAGGAGAGGTAGAGATGGCGGGGAGGGGACTCTAAGTGAGGGGAATTGTCTGAGGGAGGGAGATCTGAAGGAGGAGTGAGCATAATAGCAACTGACTTGCAAGCCGAAGGGGGCCTGGAGCAACGTTGTAAAACTTTTTCTCCCTCTAAAATAACCTTTTGAATATCAGGAGATCTAGTATAAACCTGTATAATATTATTAATAAGATTTTAATACACGAAGGTTTGGACTAGAACCTTTTCAGGGCCAAAGTCCTATAGTAATCCTGTAAACAATTTCTAACTCTAAGCCAACATTCTCAGACTTCTCCAGTATTTACTCATGACCCCAGAATAAGCTTCCTGCTGCCCTTGAGAAGTTGGGATTTTATGAGTAACCAAATTCCTGCTTAATCAAAACAGACAATTAAAATACATTTAAATATGTGAAGCTTAATCTTAATCTCTAACCTCTGAGGCTCAATGTCCTCTATAGCAGAAAAGAAGCACAATGTATAATGTTTTTTCTTTTTTTTTACCATCTCTAGTTCTTAATCTGTTTATAAACCCAAAATTTCATTTTTTTTACCATCTCTAGTTCTTAATCTGTTTATAAACCCAAAATTTCATAAACCTTTATAGCACACTTTAACATCTTTTTAATCAAACAACTCAAAACTCTTGTACACATTTAATTTTTTAAGCGAGATTTTTTTATCTTATAAACCTTATTTAAAAACCTTTTATACATTTAAGTACCATACCTTGTTTATTTATACCTTTTTTATCTTTTGATTTTTTTTGCTGTTTTAATATTAGATATCCTGTAAGAAAAGTTCTTTAATAAAGGCATTAACAGCAGACCCCGTCTTAAAAATCACTGTACTTGAATTAAATTTGTAAGATTATAACAGAACATAGGAGTATGGAATTAGGAACCAGATTTTTTTTTTTTTCAAGGAAGGGAGCTCATAATTTCTCAGAAACCAGTTTTATTTTTTGGCTGTTAAATACGTTAACATTACACATGTGAAAACAAACCTTAATAGGTAAAAACACATTATTTCTCTGTGAAGCTTCATAAAAAGATATTTTAATCAGTACGTACTCAGGCCTTTTGATGGTAATTTTTAAGTGTGCACGTGCATTTAAATTGGGCATGCCAAATAATGAACAAAGTCAAAACCAAAAATGTGATTACAAGCGCGCCATAACCTAAAGTGGCCACCTTTTTTTTTTTTATTTATTATGAGACATAAAATACACATATTCATAGGGAATTCAAATAGCCAAACAAGTTAGAACCTTTTAAAAGTAACTTTGTATGTCAGCCCCCCCTGAACTCTCCACTCTAGCCTGCCCCGGGACAGGTTTCTGTGAAGATGCATGGGAAGCGTTTTTTTTTTTTTTTTTTTTTTTTGTTAACCGTTTCCATCCTCCTTCTCTTCTATGAAGAGAACCATGAGGCATTTTCTCTCCCAGCAGCCATTTTTCCACACGCCGGGACCTCTCCCCAGCCTTCAAAACCAGCAACTCTGCCCATAAACTTTTTTCCACGCTGGGACGAGCGGACCGCTTCGCCCCCAAACATTTTGTTTTGCGCATGTGCACTACAGCCGGCGCCACCGCTGTGCGCCGCCATTAAATTCCTGAATTATATCATTGATTAAATCATGACCTACTTTAGTCTAAGTCGGGGGGTGAATCTCCGGACCCATAATAACAATCTAAGGACCAGCTTCAGAAATGAAAGAAAGAAAAAAATCCTACTAAATCTTTTCTTTTAACTTTTTAAACTCTAACTCCCCTTTCTCTGAGAGAGGACTTAATGTCCTTAATAAAGACAGCCTCTTTAGAAACATTTTGGCCCATCGCTGAAAATAATGAGACAAAGATGAATCACTTACCAAAAATCACTTTCCCTTGTGGAGACAGCTTTCCCTTATGAGCAGTAAGGGCGGTCTCTTCTACGAATGCCGGAGATGACTTTCCCTTGTGCGTGACAAGGGCGATCTCCTCTATGAGTGCTGGAGATGACTTTCCCTCGTGCGTGACAAGGGCGATCTCCTCTATGAGTGCTGGAGATGACTTTCCCTCGTGCATGACAAGGGCGATCTCCTCTATGAGTGCTGGAGATGACTTCCCTCGTGCGTGACAAGGGCGATCCTCTACGGGTGTCTATCGCACGGCTGAGTCTTCGACCGACTCGGGTCCATGCCTCGAGCCCCACGTTTGGGCGCCACTTGTCCTGTCCAGCAGGACCAGTTATTTGTGGGTCTGAGGAGGATCGAGCCTGCAGGGAACGATGGGCGAGAAAGAAAGAGGGAAACCAAGCAAAGAGTTGTCAAGGTCTTGTTTATTTAGGGTTAGGGTACAGCTTATATGCTCAGGTGGGGCAGGGGAAAAGAGATAAGCATGGTGGAGGCGCCTGGTGGTCAAGGTGCCAGGTGGTCACGCAGTTGTACTATCTGTTATCTGGGTCCGGGGCATTTTTATGGCTCCTCTGGAATGTCCTGGTAGCTGGATCCTGGGGGCGCATATCAAACAAGCTTTTTGAGTTCCTTTTGGCCTTTTAGTGTCTCTGGCCTCTAACATAAACAAGTTTTATGAGTTCCTTTTGACGCTTTAGTGACTCTGGCCTCTAACATGTCTGTCTCTGTCTTTGTGTGTGTGTATGTGTGTGTGTGGGTATGCGTGCAGTGGATATATTGTGGCCAGTTTCCTTGGCTCTTGGTTCTGGTAAGAGCTCTCCCCTTAAGCTGCATTAAAAGATGTGGCTCCTCCTGAAGCCCTTAGTTCATGACCACAGTCAGGAATGTGCAAGTAAGTGTTGGACTCATCTTCCCATTCCTGAACAAATACAGGACTGAAAGAACTGCGAGGAATAATGGGTTTCTTCTTACTTAGAATTTCTGTTTTCAGTTCTCCACTATGATAGGTGCATTCACACTGGCCACACCATACCCTCAGGAATTGCTGAGAACAGGACACACTTTCTGGCTTTCTAGAATGACAGAATGCTGAAGTAGCCAAGACGTGCATTGCAAAATGATTGCATTGACGTCTATGAAGTCATAAGCATACTTCTTAAGTGGGGAACAGTGGGTTTTATTCTTTGTTACAATAGTCCAGGTTTGCAGATGCATTCATACCAATTCCAGGGGCCAAGGGAAATGGTCACACCATATTCATAGACTTCTGAGAAAGGCAAAGAACAGCATGTCTGAGTACACTGAAGTATGGAAAATTCCTTAGCAATCTCCTGTCTGGGCCCACGAACCAGCATGAGCCCGAACCTACAAATGTGGGAATCTGAAGTGGGAGCGGTAGGAATTAAAAGTTTCAGGCTTGGGTCAGAGGGGGTCTTGGATGTCCCTTATTATCCAAGCCAACTTTATTGTAAAAGCACAAGGGTTTTATAATCAAGAAACAGGGCCAAATTCAGGAAAACATCAAAGAGGAGCAGAACCAAATTCTTCACAGGATTATGTAAAACATATGCATTCTAGTTAACAAAGAGAAGTCAGGAGTGACATCTAGCTGCTGTGGGACCAGACATGAGGTCTCCAGGTAGAGTAAATAGGCATGTCACCTTGTTGCCAGAAGAGAATGGACAATGTATGCCCCAAAACAGAGTTACTTGGCGCATGCATTAACATCTCACAGGTAAGCAGGACAGAACTGTTGGGGGAGGAACAGCCCAGCCAGTTTCTTAGAGAAACAAAAGCCTTCCAAAAGACCTGGGAGTTTTCTCAACTTCCAAGGAGGGAATTTAGCCTATCATTGTCTTGCAGACAAGAGGCAAACTCAACCTCCCAAGGGAGGAGTCATTCAATGGCCTGTTCAGTTGCTAATGTATCATCCAGAGCTCAGGCTTCTGGGCCTAGCAACCCCCACAATCTCCCTCCATCTTGTTCATGCCTTGTGACTAGATCCAGCCTATATAGGTTGGATCCTCCCAAACAGTTGTTCAATATACTGCAGACTTGATTAGTGCTTGACCTGACTACTAATTCCTCACAACTCTACTACGAGCTCAAGCCTTCAGTTGTCAAATTGACACCTTATATATCTATGACATAACTTACACACACACTTGACATGTAAATATATGTACAACATCCTACAAAGCTGGTGTTTTTCCTGGCAGGTGTTAATAACCAGTTGACATAAGATTTGTATGTGTTTAGTTTATCTGGTTAATAACACAATTTTTATCAGACCTGCAATGAGTTTTCTTATGTCATGATAGGAACTCATGTCAAGTTTATTTTATTTTCCAGAAAAAAAATTGGCCTTAACTGCTATTTTTCCACAAACACACAGTTGATGCACTCATGATTGAAACAGAGGTATTATTACAACCCTATATTTGAAATATGTATTTAATCAATTCCTATGACTTGAAGGCACAAATCAGATATGTTTTCATCATGTATTATACAAAGAATTAATTTATATGTGACACAAGATATCTTTTTCTTCTTATGAAAATATTTCATTAATATATTCAACACTTAAATATTATTTAGGTTATGCAGAAAGCAATCATGACACCCAAGGGTAAGAAAATAAGAAAAGAAAAACTAAGCAACTGATACTATGTTCAACAAAGTCAAAAGTCCAAACTTCAGAACTTATGTTGATCTCAACATCAGACTAAGAAGAGCAAATGATTCAAAGTTATACAGAAAAAGTCCATTTTCTACTCAAGTAGATGCTCATCTGATTTTTCATTCTTCTATAATATATGACAAATTTACAATGGGACACATATATCATCTGACCCAGATAGAGGAACCCAGCGGCAAAGATGTGCCAAGGTGATGAGCCTATGAAGGAAAGGAGATATGTCTACAGACACAGAATACTTACATGAAGAATTAATTTATATGTGACTCAAAAAATATTTGCCTTATGAAAATATTTTGTCAACATTTTCACTACTTAAATATTACTGCTGAAAGCAATCATCACACCCAAGTGAAAAGAAGTAGGAAATGAAAATCTAAGCAACTCTCACCACGGTTCACACTGTCAAAAGAGCACAGTACAAAGCTTTTGTGTTAATAGTATCAGAATGAGAAGAAGAAATGATTTAAAGTTACACAGTAAAAAGTCAAACTTTCTACTAGAGTAGATGCTTACATCACTTTTCATTCTTCTGCAATGAAGGAAAAATTTAAAATGAATCATATGCATCATCTGATCCAGACAGAGGAACACACAAAGGAAAGATGTGCTAGTGTGATGAGCCTATAAAGAAAAGCCATATCTCTACAGACTTAGGATGCTTTTAGGATCCTGTTCACTCCATAGGACATCCTTAATGTGTATCTGCACCATGAAAATTGGTCTCACTCTCCACTGCTCCATTATGCCAGTGACCCTGACCATCCTGTTCTTCAAATGTCACTTCAGGCTGCATGTTTCCATACTGAAATATATGGCTTCTGTTGAGTCACTCTTGGAGGAGAGTGGGTTCCAGATGTTCTTTAGGGGATGCTTGGATGAAGGGCATGAGTGATACAACTTCATGTCTTTCACCCATGAATGTCACTACACCTTTGTCCCTTTAGATATAACTTGCTTCATGCATTAACATGCAATGAACTTGGAGGTGCGAAGATTTGTCTCGAAATGTAGACCATGTTCCTCTTCTCACTGACACTTCACAGGCATTTTTAATATGACTGGTTCAGTCACAACCATCCCTACTCTTATGCCAATGTTATCAAATATATTCCCTCTGCTACATTTGTCTCCTGCTATATTATATGTTTGTTGCCATCAGCATATTGGACAGAGACTTAAATTTGACACAGTAAGACTAGCATTTTCTCTCATTCTGGGTGTTTCTGTGGGTATTAGGAAAATCGTTCGTTTTGTTTTGAAATTCCAAATTTCATCATTTTAAACACTATCTCTTAGGGGCAAGTATGTGAATGAAATTTTGAGCAATTGTGTCTTTTTCTGACACCATTAGGAAACACTAATGCATGCAAAACTCCATCACCTTGATTGCCTTTGATATGTAATACTAAGGCATAGAATGCTTTCTCTGCTTTATGGATTAAAGATATATAAGAAGAAGGCCAAGCAAAACTTTGGTGTAGCTGTTCCTGTCTCCTCCTATCGTGAGACAACACTCACAACCAACATGGAGAGAAAGAGAGATTTAATTGATTTAGGGTTCTACAGGGGAGATAAAGTTCATAGTATAGAAAAGGCATGGCAGGCTGGCCATGAGGTCAAGAAGACTAGATTAAGTCAGGTCTGTCAGATAGACCCAGACCGGAGAGCTCATGCTTCAGAGTTCAAGAGCCAATTCCCAGTGGAAGAAGACTGGGGCTAACAAACCTCAAGGCCTGGCCCCTGTCAGGTGTCTCTCCAGCAAGGATCTATCTCTCTCATATGACCTTCCCAAACACTGACAATAGCTTAGGATATAAACACATGAGCTTGTGGGCAACTATGCCCATTCCAAGCACAATATTGGGGACCATGAAGAAAATATCTGAATGTTACCAAACCCTCTGTCCTGACAGGGTTGTTGCAGCTGAGTGAGGACATGTAGTTCACATGCAAACAAGTCTCCTCACCATTTCCAACGGAAGATCCACAGTAAGCTTCATAGCCAGGCTACATCTGATCCAAGAACTCAGCAGATGTCTACTACAGGGGAGAAGTCGGGTTGAACCAGCTTCAAACTTCCTCTTAGTGTGGTTTATGCTATGGCTTGCATCACTGTGGGAGGAGGACTTAATCCCTGCTGACAGTAATAAATTGCAAAATCTTCAAGCTGCAGGTTGGTAATGGTGAGGGTGAAATCTGTCCCGGATCCCCTGCCCCGGAACCTGGAGGAGACTCCAGTTTGCAAATCATTTGCGGCATAGATCAGGGCTTGAGGAGCTTTGCCTGGCTTCTGTTGATACCAATGTAAGAAATTTCTTATGTCCTGACTGGCCTTGCAGGTGATGGTGACTAAGTCTCCTGGAGATGCAGTCACAGATGGAATCTGGGTTATCTGTAAGTCACATCTCACACCTGATATTGGAAATATAACAAAATAAGTGATTATATATTGATAACTATGTAATAGCAGAATTTTCCTGAACGTCTTGCAGCGCTGCTCACATCGGGCTGGAAACCTTCCCCCCACCCCGCCTCCTTCATTACCAGGGAGCCAGAGGAGCAGGAGCCCCAGAAGCTGAACAGGGGCCTTCATGGCCATGCTGTCTCCTGACTGGGGCTGACCCCTGCACAGGGTGTGACCAGCCTGATAAAGTCCTCAGGGCAGTGGACTGTGCTCTGGGTATGCAAATCAGCAGCAGCTAGGCAAGAGGCACATCTGTGGGATTGGCACATGTGAGTGACTCTGCAAGGGCTCAGTAACCCTAGTGTCCCCATTCTTCCAGGGCAGTGCAGATTTACCCTCAGAGATGATGTTTCAACTGGGAGAAGTCGAGAACAAACTCAGGCTGCTGTCTGGTAATGGAGTGGTGAGAAGTTTCCACATGGTTTCTCCTAGGCATTTCTGACTTATTTTACTTCAGTCAAGTCTGTCTTCTTCTGAATGTGAAACACATTTTAAAAGCCTGTTGCATTTAGTCCAATGGGTTTTGCTTAGGTCCTGAAGTTCTTGGTGTGCTTGTTTGTAAGCACCATTATTCCAGATAGAAAGAGATATGAAATTGACAAGCAGCGGCTTTGTCTATAGTAGTGATGACAGATGAAGGAGAAATAGACTATGAACTTTTACATAAGAATTCAGAATACAATATGCACACAATAGTGTCTGGATACGCAAGGTAAAGCCCAGCCACAGGGTGTCTCTAGTGTTCATCTGCCCTCTCTACACTAGCACTTTTGGCCCACAGGTTCTGAGGGGCATTTCCCAGCACCTCCACCCAGAACAGCTGCACTGGGGCTGTGCTCTCTGTGTGTCTTAGGTGTGTTTCCAGCACTGTGGTCATGATGCATTTCTCTGTGAGATGGTCCTTTAGGTCCATTTATACTTTCTTGTCCTTTTTCCATGGATCACTTTGAAAAGCAGAGGTGTTCTCTACATTAAGTCTCAGATCTACAGGAATTCACTGGGACCCATATCATCTATATGTTAGAGCTTAAGCTGTGCCTTTAGATTCTAAGGGGAGCAGTTGTGAGAGACTCTGTGAAAACACTCAGAGTCAAAAAAGTACATGCTGCTATAGGGCGAAAGGTGAAGTGACTCAGCATATTGAAGAGAAAAAAGTTAGCTGTTGTCTTTGTATTTGAGGGAACCGAGAAAGTGTCAATTACATGAGAGTTTATAAGAAGGACATTTTCCGTTCATGAGAACAGGCTGTGACCTCTGTTGAAGGACAGGCATGACACCCTGTGATAATTCCACACAGGTGTCCGCTTGATAATTGAACAATTGGGCACAATTTTTAAAAATTATTAGTCGAGTTAAGGCCTGAGCAAGCCTGCAGGAGATTACGTAATCAATATGGGTGGTTCAAGCTTGTCTAGCAGGACATTTGCCTGGGTAACCGCATAAGTTGAAGGGAGGTGATTCAGGGAATTGGAACTCCTCAGTATAGCTGGGTCCACCTGGTGGCCTAGCATGTGAGAATTCTGTCTCTCTTTCTCTGTCTCTCTGTCTCTGTCTCTGTCTCTGTCTGTGTATCTGTGTGTGTGTGTGTGTGTGTGTGTGTGTGTGTGTGTGTATGTATAGAATGGATACGGTGTGGCCAGTTTCCTTGGCTCTTGGTGCTGATAAGAACTCTCCTGCCAAGCTGGACTAAGAGATGTGGCTCCTCCTGAAGGCTTAAGTTCCTGACCACAGTCAAGAACATGCAAACAAACTGTCACATACCCACATGACAAGGGACAGTCCTCACCCGTGTAAGCATAAGCAGCTTGCTGCAGCATGCCCTTCAGTAGGACCTAAACTGCACTACCTCAAGCCACAGATCATCTTGATCTATACATAATAACTTTTTGATTGAATTATTTACTAGTTTATTTGTAAAGATAGAGGGTAAGAGAATCTCCAGTGTTTGTAGCAGCACAAGTGGGGAGATGCAAGGATGGTTTCGTTGAGTCAGTTCTCAACTCCTGGGATAGAGCTCAGGTTGCCAGTTTACACACAGGTACCTTTACCTCTAGGTCATCTGCATTCAGTTCCTGTTCTGTGGACAAGCGTTTTTTGTCATTCTGGGTATTTCTTTGGGTATTTGGAAAATCATACATTTTGTTTTGAAATTCCAACATTCACAATTTCAAGACGGTCTCTTAGTGGTTTCCAATGATGAACATCAAACTTGCGGCAATAGCATCTTTTTTCTGACATTAACTTAGGAAAGCATAATTCTATGCAAAACACCAGCACTTTGATTGCCCTTGACCAGTTAACACTAAAGATATCTAACATAGAATCCTTTCTCTACTTCTTTGAGGAATAAAAGTACATAGAAGAAGGTAAAGTAGAAAGTTGGTGTAGCAGTTTCTTGCTGCTGCTATTGTGAGATAACACTCATACAACCATCTTGGACAGAAAGGGAGATTTAATTGGTTTAGGGTTCCAGAGCAGATACACAGTCCTTATAAGGAAAAGATGTGCAAGCCGTGAGGTCAGGATGACAAGATTAAGTCAGGTCTATCAGGGAGAATAGGGAGTTCATGATTCAGAGATCAAGAACCAGTTCCCAGGGGAAAAAAGGTGGGGCTCACAAACTTCAAGGTCTGGCCCTGTCAGGTGTCATCCTGCAGCAAGGATCCATCTCCCAAATATGACCTTCCTAGACATCGTCAAGAGCTAAGGATTCAAACACATGAGTCTGTGGATGACTAATCCCATTCAAACCACAATATTTAGGATGATAAGGAAAATGTCTGAAGGTTACCAAATCTCCAGGCAGGATGGAATTGGTGCTGCTTAGTGAGAGGACGTCTGGTTCACATGCAAACAAGCCTCCCTGACCATTTCCAGCAGAAGATCCACCAGAAGCTTCACAGCCAGGCTGCATCTGAGCAAGCTCTCAGCAGATGCACATGACAGGGGAGCAGTTGGAGTGATCAAGCCTCATACTTCTGTGTACAGGTGTGGTTTGTGCTGTGACTTCTATCACTCTGGAAGTGTAACTATACAACTGCTGACAGTAGTAAGTTGCTGAATATTCAGGCTGCAGTTTGCTGATAGTGAGGGTGAAATCTGTCCCAGGTCCACTGCGACGGAACCTTGAGGAGACTCCAGTTTGCCATTGGTTGCAGTATAGATCAGTAGTTGAGGAGCTTTCTGGCTTCTGTTGATACCAATGTAAGCCATAGCCTATTCCCTGAATTCCCTTGCAGTTGATGGTAACACTTTATCCTCGAGATGCAATCACAGATGGAGTCTGGGTGAGCTGAACGTCACAACTCACACCTGACATTGGAAATAAACAAAAATAAGACACTGGGTATTAATAATTATATAATAACAGAGTCTTCCTAAACATCCTGCAGTGCTGCTCACATTGGGCTGAGTACCCCCCATGTTGTCTTTTATTACCTGGGAGCCTGAGGAGCAGGAACCCCAGAAGCTGAGCAGTGGTCTTCATGTCCGGGTTATGTCCTGACTGGGACTGACCCCTGCATAGGCTGTGACCAGCCTGATAAAGTCCTCAGGGCATTGGGCTGTGCTCTGGATATGCAAATCTGTAGCAGCTGAGCAGGGGGCACAGCTGCAGAGCTGACATATGTGAGTGACTCAGCAAAGGCTCAGTAACCCCGAGTGTCCCCATTCTTCTAAGGCAGTGCAGATTTGCCCTCACGGATGATGTTTCTGTTGGGGGTATTCATGCTGCAGTCTGGGAGTGGAGTGATGGTCTGCTTCTTGGCAGTTTCTCCTGTGCATTTTTTTTGTCGTTTACTTCAGCCAAGTCAGTCTTCCTCTGAATGTGAAAGACATTGTAAAGTCCTGTTGCATCCAGTCCTGTGTGTTTTTCTCAAGCCCTGAACCTCTTGAGGGTCACACACAGTTTACGTTGACTGAAGATTAACTTATTTCTGAAGCATTAAATAATAACCATCCCTTTTTCACTGCATGACTTTTATATTTAATGAATATTTAGTTTCATATTTGTATAGCTTGAATATCTTATTCCATCCCTTCACTTTTGGTCTCTGAGCTTCCTAGAAGTCAAGTGAGTTTTTATAAGGAACCCTTTCTCAGAGGCTTGTTTATTCATTTGTCTCTAAACTGGAGAATGCAAGTATTGGCAGGTAAGTTCTTACTCTAGCCAGAAATATAACTTGTTTCTTACAAATTTGTTTTGTTCAACTTGTTATTTAAGTGAATTGCTCTAGTCGTGTGTTGAGATGACTTGTCTATTATTTTGGACATATATACTACAAGTGTTACTTTGTATGTGTCATGTGGCTTACTGAATTGCCTTTATTAAAAAACAAATAATACATAAATAGTCATGTTAATTTGTGTATCCCAAACTCACAAACTGTGAAACTTATAAATACTGGGGTCTCTTACATGTGCCTCAATGTGTGTCATATGAAAATCTACTCATACCATTTTAAATATCATTCATAAGACTATAAAGCAAATTGCTTTACAAATTAATTCACAGAAATTACATCATGTTCCATGTATTATTTTCAAATACATTAGGGTAGGATAACTCTCTCATGTATATACACACATGCGTATAAATGTGTATATGAGATATTTGTATGTGTTTAGAGATAGTCATTTATATATTTATGTGTGAATACATGTACTGTTGTTCTTATTTTCTGTGTGGTCATCTTGTGGTGCATATGGAAACTGTACCTTTAAGGCCTCCATTCATGTGGTTCTGCTCTGAAATCAATGCCCTTGGCAGCAAAACTGTTGAACTGTCTTGCAAGGAAGTCTGAGGAAAATGTCAGGAATCAGCCCCAGGCTTGTCAGTAAGATATTTTTCAGAACCGTAAGATTTCCAGACTGCAATGGTAAGGCTGAGCCCTTGCACCTGTTTGCCCTCAAAGGAAGCAGATGTCCTTAGCAGAATAAATGCAGGCATCCCAAGGAGGTTTCTGTATTGTATTACGTCACTGTGACACCCAAGGTAATGCTGGTAGCAGTAATAATCTGCCAAGCCCTCAGGCTCCAGGCTGCTATTGGTGAGAGTAAAGGCTGTGTCAGGCCCACTGCTGCTGAACCGGTTGGGAAACCAAAGACTCTGGTGGAAGCATGTGGATGAGGAGCCTGGGAGCCTGCCCAGGCTTCTGCTGGTACCAGGTCAAGTAGTTGCTGATGCTCCTACTGGAGTATCTGCAGGTGATACAGTTCCTGCAAGTTACAGTGGCTGTTTCCCTGGGAGACAAAGCCAGGGAGGCAGGCGACTGTGTCAGCAGGGCTTGGCCCAATGCACCTGAGACAAAAATAAGAGAGAAAAGTTATCCAGATACTCCTCATCCTCTTAGCAGAGGCAGCCTGGTTAAAGTGCAGGTTACTTCATTCTGACACATGCAAGTGGCAGGTTATAGATCCCACAAGGTTGAGAGCATTGCAGACAGGCAGAACCATCCTGTTTCTCTCACCTGGCAGCCAAAGTAGCAGGAGGCAGAGAAGCACAGTTGGAGCTTCCATGGTTTACTCTGAGTCTTAAAGAAAAAAGAAAGAAAGCAAGAATGAGAGAGAGAAAGAGGAAGAAGGAAGAAAGGAAGAAACGAAAAAGGAAGGGAAGGAAGGAGGAAGGAAAAGAAAGGAAAGAAGAAAAGAAAAACAAAAAGAAAAAGAAAAAAAGAGGAAAAGAATAGAAAAAGAAAAAGAAAGCTGATCCTGGAGCGCCCTCTTGGGGCAGTCAGCAGTCTTGCGTCCTAGAGAACACAAACATTCAGCAGGAAGCAGCCTGAAATCCTGAGCTGCAGGGATCTCTGACCCTGGACCTTCACTAGCTCCCACCTGCCAGCTCCTCGCCAGGCTTCAGGGAGGAGGGGAGGACTGCGAAATGCTGTGGGAAGCCAGATGCAGTGTTTGCGTGTAACAAAGACAACAATTTTAAAAAGTTGTTAAAAAGAGTCATGTTCTGCACCTTTACGTGGTAGGATATCGTGTTCCTGTTGTGGGACTGAGCAGGGTAGATTATTAAGATGTGGGGGAGCCACATCTCCTTCTCCCCTAAAACCAAAGTCCGACAGTGTTTTTGAAAGCTTGGATGCCAGTGAGGTCTGTCATCACAGTGGAGTCACGGGATGGCATAGCTCACACTGCTGGCATCTCAAGTCTGCATCCCTGGAGGTTTATGTTCTGGTGCCCGTCACTGTGGGAGGCATCCGGATGCTGTGGACAGTAGTAGGACAGTAGCAGCTCCACATGGCAAGCTGTTAGTGGTGAGAGTGAAATCTGCACGGAATCCACTGCTCAAGGTTCTGTGGCAGTGGACCTGGGATAGATTTCACGCTTGCCATCAGCAACTTCAGCCTGAAGACTTTGCAACTTACTGCTGTCTACAGGAATGCAATGCTCCTCCCACAGTGACTACTTCCAGGCAGCTGACGCCATCAGCTTGACCTTCCCAGAGAAGTCTGAGATCCTCATGACTGACAGTTTGCATCCTCTGTGGCAAATCCAGGCAGCCACTGACTCTGATGCAGAACCACAGGATGACCCCCTTTCTGCTGTTCACACTGTCAGTCATCATACTTCTGAAAAGACCACCAAAGGAAATAGTGAATACTAGCATGACAAATACACTTATTTAATTGATCATTATTTATATTTATGTTTTTATCTCATTTTATACTTCAAAATGCATAGACTTTCCTTATGCCAATCAAAAGTTCCCTAGAAGGTCACAAGGCTGACTTTTATCCCCTTTATTTAAAAAAAATCCTCCCTCCATTGAATGATAGACAGATAGTTAGATATAGCTATAGATCGATAAATAGATAGATAGATAGATAGATAGATAGATAGATAGATAGATAGATAGATAGATAGATATTTTTTGCTGCACAGTTCTGAACAGATACCATAACTCAAATACCTCATGACTCCTGAGCTGTGTCCTTTATCAGCTCAGCTGTCCCACAGTAGCTCTGTTCTGGCTTTGCTCCTGGGGCTGAGTGGAAGGAGAAGGAACATCCCTGGCCTTTATTCTGGAACCTTCCATGTCCTTGACAGCCTGACTGTGTCTAGAAATGGTCTGGCCAGGCGGAGGCTCTAGGAGGAGCAGCTGGGCAGCCCAGGCTCACACTTCGCCTTTACTGAGTGGTTTGTGGTATGACTTGTACACCTGTGCGTAGGTAACTGCTATACTGTTGACGGTAATAATCTGCAATGTCTTCAGAGTCCAGGCTGCTGCTGCTGAGGGCAAAATCTGTTCCAGATACACTGCCCCCGAACCTTGAAGGGAACCTGGGGTACAAACTGGATGCAGAGTGTATGAGAGGGTGAGGAGCTTTCTTTGGTTTCTGCTGATGCCAAGCTAATGCATAACCAACACTCTGGCTGGCCTGGCACTTGATGGTGACTCTGTCTCTCAGAGGTGCAGATAGGGAGGATGGAGACTGGGTCATCCAGATATCACATGTAGCACCTGATATTTGAAATAAAATAGCAGCACATAACATTTCATATGGACAAATAGTTTATGGAAGGCATTTGATGGTAAACCAAGCAGCACAGTGAGATAAACAATTTCCCACTGTTGTCTTTCTTCACTTGGAAGTCAGAGCAACAGGAGCCCCTGGAGCTGAGTGGGGGTCCCCCCATGTCCATGCTGTGTCCTCACTGGGATGCACTCCTGTCTAGGATGTGATAATCCTCTTAAGAAGTCTTTAGATCACATGCTAATCAGCAGGGGCTGGGCACAGCCATATGGTGTGTCTGAGCAACTTCACAAGTCCATGGTCCCCATGTATCCAAATCTACCCCAGAAGAGCAAAAATATGCATGCAGTTATCGTGTTTCTACCTCAAGTTCATGCTATTACACACAATTAAATCTATATCCAGAATTAAAAGGACATGAAAATTGTTGAAATAGTATATTGCATAGTTTTGAGCAAATGCCTAAATATATTACTGTTATAGGAAACATATAGGAGTATTTTATTAGGGCTTTAACATACAGATTGTTTTTCCATTGGGTATAAATGTGATGTTCTATGTATTTCCACTTTGAGTATTTTTCAAAAATAATAATGATTCTCTTTTTTAAAATATTAAAATTCGTTTTGTGCTTACCATATAAGTGTTTTTTTTTTCAATTTCGAGCTAAAGAAGAGAATAAGAATCAAGCTTAATATATTCAAAGTTTTACAATGTAGCCTTATCAATAGTCATTAAATTGGTCCTTACAAAATGAAGCAAGACACTGAGAATGACATAATACTGGATTTTCTCAGAGAATATGTCACACACACTCCTACCATGATCTGAGAGGACAGGCCTTTTGCAGCATAGGGAATTATGGGATGCAAATCATTCTCCTTCGAGGACTTCCACATTCTGCACCTTCTAGTGGTGTTTTATAGTATTTCCAACAGCTCTTCAGCATCAAGTTCAAGACCTGATGATAAAAATCACTGCTGACCAGCATGTATATTTGCCACGTCTGTCACTTTCTCCTCTAACTCTTCACCTGTGAGTGGGGACGTCATCCTGCTGGCTTGGTCTCCAGCCTCGCAGCACACATCCTCAACAGAGCAAGTTCTGTTTCCCCACAAGCCAGTGCAGTTCCACAGGAGGAATACCCTAGAATGAACTGAAACTCGGAGCAGAATTTGAACACCTCATGCCATGTGTGTTGTTTGGCGGAAAATGTATCAGTCCAGTTAGGAGCAGAGGTTGTAAACTAACCGGGCCCTCAGCACCCATGCCCTGGAATCTGGGATATGGTGGTTCTGACTCACTCACGACTTGTGGGATTGGCAGAGCATGATGTAGCAGCCCGGGCACAGTTCTGCTGCTTCTCTGGGGACAGATATTCAATAGACTCTGATATTAAAGCAGCCTGATCAGAGTCAATGGACTGAATACACAGCACATCATTATTTTTCTAGCTGGGTTAGAAGACTGTGCTGACACTGTGGACCACTGGACCTTCATTCCTGCTCACGACTTCCAGCTAAATCCATGCCTCCTGGAAATCCTTAAAGCAGTGAACACAGCTCCATCCATGCTCCTGGAAGACCACAAGACCTTCCATGAATGTCTCCCACATGTCCTGAGTGGATGACGCAGGATGAATGGATGCCAATCTTCAGCTTCCTCTCCTAACCTGGAACAACCCTGAGTAATGTCTGTGGCAGCTTGAGCTTATGAAATTTGGAGGGTCACACACGCAGTCAATATTGACTGATGAATAACTTAATTCCTAACCATTAAATAGTAACCACCCATGTTTCACTATATGGGTTTTTTATTTAATGTACATTTAGTCTCACAATCATATGGCTATATCACATCTACTTCCTTTGAGTATCTTATTCCATCCCTTCATATTCGGTCTCTGAGTTTCCTAGAAGTCAAGTGAATTTCTTATAAGGAACCTTTTTTGGGGATCTTGTTCATTCACTTGTCTCTAATTTGTAGAATGCAATTATTGGCAAGTAAGTTCTTATACGACCTGATAATATAACTTGTTTCTTACAGATTTTGTTTTGTTTTGTTTTGTTCAACTTGTTAGTTAAGTGAATTGCTCTAATTGTGTGTTGGGATAGCTTGTCTATTATTTTTGATATATATACTACAAGTATTGCTTTGTGAGTGCCATGTGGCTTATCTTTAAAAAAAACAAATATACATAAATAGGCATATTAATTCATGCATCCCAAACTCACAAACTGTGTGAAACTTATACTGAGGCTCTTATATGTGGCTAAATGTGTGACATATTAAAATGAATTCATTCCATGTAATTTACAAATTAAGTCACAGAAATTATGTTTCACAGATTATTTTCAATGTACTTTAGAGTAGTATAAATCTCTTATGTATACACATACATACATTAATGTATATATACGTATGCTCCTATGTGTGTAGAGACACATTCATATATGCATGTATGTATACATGTAATTGTTGTCCTTTTGTAGTGCACATGGCAGCTGTGCCTTTAAAGGTCTCCACTCATGTGGTTCTGCTCTGATGTCACTGCCATTGGCAGCAAAACTGTTGAACTGTTTGTGCAACTAAGTCTGAGGAAAAGTCCAGGAATCAGTTCCAGTCTTGTCAGTGAAATACTTTTCAGAGCCACAAGATTTCCAGGCACAACTGAGATGGTAAAGCTGATCATCCTCCACCCAGTTGTCCACAAAGGAAGCAGGTGTTGTGAGTAGAATAACTGCAGATATCCCAAGGAGGTTTTTGTATTGTGTTGCATCATTGTGATACCAACTGTAATACTGGTGGCAGTAATAAACTGCCAAGTCCTCAGGCTCCAGGCTGCTGATGGTGAGAGTGAAGGCTGTCCCAGACCCACTGCCGCTGAACCAGGTTGACACCAGAAATTCTGGCGGAAGCATGTGAATGAGGAGGCTGGCAGCCTGGCCAGGCTTCTGCTGGTACCAGGCCAACTTGTTGCTGATACTCATACTGGCCGTGCAAGTGACAGTGGCTGTTTCCCCAGGAGACAAAGTCAGAGAGGCTGGGGACTGTGTCAATGGGACTTGGCCCAATGTATCTGAGACAAAAATAAGAGAGAAAAGTTATCCAGATACTCCTCATTATTTTAGCAGAGGCGCCTGGCTAAAGTGCAGGTTACTTTATTCTGAGACACACAAGTGCCAGGTCACAAGACCCCACAAGGTTGAGAGCATTCACAGACAGGGAGAACCATTCTATTTCTCTCACCTGACAGCCAAAGCAGCAGGAGGCAGAGAAGCTGAGTTGGAGCTTCCAAGGTTCACTCTGAGGCTTCCAGAAAGCAGCTCTTGACCCAGAGCCTGGGGGCTTTGATAAGGGTTGTGAAGCTCAGGGTGGGTGGAGAGGAGCATGCAAAGCCTCTGGGAGGGGCTGGGCTTCTACCTGCAGAGATGTCCTGCTTTCTTTCCACTTCAGCAACCCCCACCAGATGGTCAACAACAGCCTTGGCTTTGCTGAGGCATAGAATTTCCTTTATGTGGTTACACAGTTAAAACTTCTCACCCCAAAAAACATTGTTGGGTATTCTTTAGTATAAACATTTCGGGAAACAAAAACAGAGCCTGTGAGATCTAGAATCTATTTGTTACCAAAAAATTAATCATCTTTCCTCTGAAGTATTGTGTGATAGTGAGTAAGTGAATCACGTGGAGAAAGTCATATTCCAGACATACTCTTCCTCTGCTGCTTAGTAGTCCTTCCTCAACAGAGATGTACAACATGCAATGAGACTCTGCAGTGCAGTTGCCTGGACAACCACAACTGACCAATGAGCTGTGTGATGGTTTTAGTTCTCGGAACACACAGCGTGTCCCAGACAAGCAGTAAATACTCATGGAGTGATCTTCTCTATCCCACCCTATGCCAGTTAGGATGGGTGTCAAGTTGACAGTTTAGGGTTGAGCTTGGGTCACGTCAGTGAAAGATGGTTAGCCCAGGGAAGCCCTGAGCAAGCCTGTGCGAGACTAATTGATATGAG
Source organism: Typhlomys cinereus (assembly GCA_023101885.1). Taxonomy (NCBI): domain Eukaryota; kingdom Metazoa; phylum Chordata; class Mammalia; order Rodentia; family Platacanthomyidae; genus Typhlomys; species Typhlomys cinereus. Next base: position 1,278,398 of record JALPQD010000078.1, read on the forward strand.
AAGACACAGCCCATGAGGGTGGGACATTTCTTTGTGAGAAAGAAAGAGGGAAAGAAAAAAAAAAAAGAAGAAAGGAAGAAAAGAAGGAAGAAAGGAAGGGAGGGATGGAGGGAGCAAGCAAGTAGCAAGGGAGAAAGGAAAGATAGAAAGAGACAGAAAGAAAGAAAGAGAGAGACAGAAAGAAAGAAAGAAAGAAAGAAAGAAAGAAAGAAAGAAAGAAAGAAAGAAAGAAAGAAAGAAAGAAAGAAAGAAAGAAAGAAAGAAAGAAAGAAAGAAAGAAAGAAAGAAAGAAAGAAAGAAAGGAAAAGAAAAGAAAAGATGGCTGATCCTGGAAGCGCCCTCTTGGGGCAGACAACAGTCTTGCATCCTAGTATCTGGATAACTTTTCTCTCTTATTTTTGTCTCAGATACATTGGGAAGATTCAGCAGAAAGCAGCCTGAAAGCCTGAGCTGCAGAGATCTCTGACCCTGGACCCTCACTAGCTCCCACCTGCCAGCTCCTCGCCTGGCTTCAGGCATCTCACATCTGCCTCCCTGGAGGTTTATGTTCTGGTGTTGGTCACTGTGGGGGGCATCCCAATGCTCAGGACAGTAGTAGGTGCAACTTCTTCACAAGCTGTTAACGGGAAGAGTGAAATCCTCCGCGAATCCACTGCTCCTGGTCTTTGATGGAACTCCAATTTCAAGGTGGATGCATCAGAATCCAAGAGCTAAGGCGCTTTCCTCACTTTGCTTCAAAACCAAGCATAATAGCAGCGATATTCTGATTGGTTGGGCAAGTCCCGGTGACACTTTCTCTTAGAGAGGCCCACAGCAAGGTTGGAGACTGGGAGACCTGGATATCACATCTGGCATCTGATGTTGAACAAACAAAATATACACACTTAGTATGCTTTAAGCAGACTTAAAAATCTGAAAGCACAGATCGCACTGGGCTGAGTCAACCCACAAATCCAGGGTGCCATCTTGCTCATGGGGAGCCAGAGCAGCAGAAGCCCCAGGAGCTGGGTGGAGATCCTCATGGTGGATCTTTGAGGTGACTGGGGCTGATTCTGTCTGGTGCTAGAAGAGCTTGTTATGAAGTCCTCCAGGCAGTGAGCACATGCAGATCAACAGGAGCTGGGCAGTGCTGGGCACAACCCTGCTATTCACTGTGGGGTGGAGGCAGCCAGGGCCTGAGTGATTCCTGACTATCACACAGGGTGGGCTTTCTAGGGGTGCATGAGGTCACCTAGATTTATGTGTTCCCTCCTGTTACCACTCTGCACAAGCCAAGGGCTTCTCTCCCACCTCTTACTTGAAGAGCACATATTATGTCCTAAGATTATGTTTCTCTCCAGCATTTTGTTTTATAAAAGATATTTAGGGAACTTTAAACCATGCTTGAAATAGACCTCTGAACTAGGTGGAAGTAACTCTTTCATAGTTTGAGTAGCATGAGTGTTACAAAGAACACGTATTATAATATTTGAGAGCAGTGTTAATAGGCTTTCGGTTTGTTTTATTAGAAGAAAATACTTTCATTGCAATTATATGTTAATTTGAAATTGTTCCCTTTTGTGAGTGAAAGGTTATTTATTTATTGAAAACAAGGTAAATACAGACTACAATGCTTTGAGGAACCAGAAGATGAGGCTAATGCCACAAATCTATCCCTGAGAGCTGAGCTTCCTCCATCCCTCATACAGTTCCCTACAGGGTTCTCCATGCCCCTCTCTCCTTGCCAAAACCACGTCTTCAGCATTCCACCTGCATCAAACTACCTAGCTTTAGGTTGATGATCTTTTTCTTTTAAGTGGCTGGGTAATTTGACCATAAGGGAGATTATTCTTGGGCTGAGAAGAGGACTCAGGAGTTAAAAACCTTTGCTTTGCAAAGGAAAGGACCTGAGTTCAGATCCCTACATCCCGTGTAAAAAAATGTCAGGCAGTTTGGGTAGTGGTCTACAATTCCAGCCCTGGAAAATGGAGCCTGGGAAACACCAGAGTAAAGCAAAAAGGAGGTAAAGCAATCCAAGATGATTTCCAATATCATTCTTGGGCTTTTACAAGCAGAAGTGTTTGAGGGTCTTTGTATATACATACCTGCACAAAATGTGCACACAAACACAAATGTACATGCACAAAAAAGAGGAATCATCTTGTTTTTTGCAGCATTTGTTCAAATGAAGATACAGTGATTTTCCTTGTAAGTATCTAAATAATAATGAAATGAATAAGCATAAAGGAAATTATGAAAATACTATCCTACATTAGCTAGATTCATGATATATTTTATTTTATTTTATATATTTTTAGATTAGTACATGCATACAATTATATATTATAAAATTGTGTAGTTTTCTTCAAATCTGGGTCTTTCGTGTTGTTTTGTTTGGCTAATGATCAGATCTAGCTCAGGAAAAATGTGTTGAATGGATGTTCCAGGCATTACATGATGCAGTTTGACAATAGAAACAAATGCTAAGTTACTTTCTACTGAACACTATCTACTCACTGGGAAAATACTTTCTCTTCTCATTCATGTGGTCTTCCTTTCACTTACTGTCACATTGTAAAATCCAGACAGTTGAGTTATAAATCTGAATAATAAGATGCTTTGAGGTAATCTTTAATTCTCATGCTCCAAACCTAACCAAAGATGAATGGTACCATAAACTGGTAGGAAATTGCAGTATAATAGGCAACGGTGGATATTAGCATTTCATGAACATATAATGACTCATCATGGAAAAATGGAAAGGTAAAAGAGCCACTGCAGACAATGAAATATCTGGGTCCTTCAATCTTTCAAACTGAATGGAAATCTGGTGCTCTGCTGGCCTGTTGAACTTATAGTTGGTGAAGTTTTCTTCTGTGACTATGATAGGTTCAGTGACCACATGCACACTAGTTAGGTACAGCTGTCAACTTGAGAATTGAGAGTTGAACTTTCTGTAATACCTATGAAGATTATTTCATTAAAGCAATCTCTGGCTGAGTCTGCAAGAGATTATCTCATTGATGTGGGAGAACATAACCCACAATGTTTGGGATCATTCCTTGGGCAGGTATGTAATGATTCTGAATTATCTTCACCCCAACTCCTTTCCTCACCCCCCCCTTTTTTTTTTATTTGCAAAACGCATGAGAGTCTTTATTAGCAGATTTGAACCTGGGCTCACAAGCCACCAACAGAAGTGTCCTGCAGGGAAGCGCTCGCCCTTTGTCCAGGGAAATTTTATATCTTACTGGTAAGGGGAGGGGGCTTCCAACTTAGTAGTTACATGATTGGCTAACAGCCAACAGTTTTGGGGCACAGGGATTGGTCATGACCCCCCCTCCCGTAAGAAGTTTGAATTGGCACCTTACTACCCACAACACCTGAGATTCTCTCTTGGGCAACTCCAGTCTGCTGAAAAGTTCTTTTCAGGCACTCAGCTAGGCACATGGGGCTGCATTCCAAGCATTCCAAGCATTCCCAAGCTCTCAGCCTGTCTCTAGTTAGCACTAATGGCTGCACTCTGATTGGGCCACATCATGAAAGCTATATACAAGAACTAAAAGAAAACCACAAATCAGGTTCTAGGTCTCCTCATTCCCCCTCTCTCTGGGGCCTAAGGAGCCCAATAATGGGCTCATGGTTGGCTCAGTCTTTCTCTCTGGCAGGGGCTGATATTGTTGCCTGAGAACCATTATTGGACAGTATTTATCTATTCCCTAATAAAAGCTGTTAACCTGGGGCCCAATCCAGTTGAGTTAGGGCTCAGTAGAGTTAGAGGTCAAGCTGTTTGTTTGATATGGAGGGCTAATTTCCATATCCTTTTATAGGGAAGTTGACCATCTTATCTCTGGGAGGATTGGAGTCAGTTTCTCAGCAGCAGTGTTCCTTCAGGTCTCACCCCTTTTTTACTTGACTGAAAATCTTTTCATCCCAAGTAAGTTCTTTAACTTTCATAGATCGTTTATTGTTTATTTAGTGTTTATAGCATAATTGACGTACACGTGCAATTTCTCATCTTTCTATTTATCACATGACAATGAAATCCAGGCTTGTAAAACAATATTTAAATCACTTCCCTGTGTCTTCCATGATTTGTACCTAAATGGCAAAATTCTGAGAGTTGAGAAGCAGCAATCGCACTGGATCAACCAACATCAGTGCATGGCAAGCAGCACCATTGTAGAAGCACAGTGACATTGACATGTATTCTACTCTGGTTCACTCTAGAGGTGCTGCACAAGGACCCTCCTGAAATTTGGAGTCTGAAAAAGGAGCAGTCTGTACTCTCCACTGTACCTGTGGTGGTTCAGGTGAAGAGGGGTGAGAATCAACACCTCGGTTGATTTCCCAGACAATTCTGAGCACAGAGTACTTAGGTAGCTTATAGCATCTGCAGCAAAGGCAGGATGGCTGTCGGTGAAAGACCAGAGGATCTGCCATTTCTAGTATCTGCACCTTTGACTGAAAAAAAAATCATTTGAGGTCTCACCAGGAAAATGAAAAGTTAAGTTGGTAGACATGCTAGTTAAACTGAGTGTTTATTACATAATACATGCATGGATTAAGCACCATGATGTGCTCCGTATACCATAATATTTTCATGTGTCAACTAAAAAAATCTTTATATGTATAAAGTTGTATCATCTTTAATGAAAATAAAATTTTATTTGAAAAAACCTGCAGTGGATCCTCTTTGGCCTGTGTGAACAAATGGGTTCCATGACCCAGACCACTGCGGATTGACGTCCTCTTACCCACACTGACTTTGCAGAAACATTGTCTTGCCTGCACTTCTGAGACCACATGTCCATGCTGTCTCCTGACAGAATGCACCTCCTGCGCGCAGTGTGAACACTCTATTAAGAAGCCCTCAGGGCAGTGAGTTGTGCTCTGCAGCACATGCAGATCATTTGGGTCTGGGCAAAACTAAGCACATCTGCAGGGCTGGCTCAGCCATTGCCAGGGCCAAGTCCCCAGGTGTCCCAGACCCGAGGGAATAGCACATGGTTGCCTGTAAAGAACATGTTTTCTGACCGTTTGACTAAGATCAAGTAAAGGACATGTTTTCTGTTAGAGTGTGACAGGACGCAATTTGCTATTTGATGAGTACTGTGTACTTTGCTCACCTCATGGTATTAAGATGTTTTCTTGCTGCCTTTTCATCTAAGATGGATTACTGAGAAATCATTTCCCCATATGTAAGAAATTTAAGACACTTTCCATATATGGTACCTGTGGATGTACATCAATAAATGTCAATAAAGGTCACAGCTATTGCAATGAGTCCTGAATATGTTAGTGTGGTAGAACATTTTCACATGCAAATGGTGATAGACTAAGATGCAACTTCCATAGACAGATGGAAATATAGATACATAGAGAGATGAAGGATAAACATAGATAGACAAATGATGCATAGATAGATGCATAGATGACAGATGGTAAAATTATAGACATATAATAAGTAAGTAGTAGATAGATGATTGATAATTAGTTATATAGATAGATGATATAAGATAAATGATTGATGATGATAGGTAGGTGATGGACAGTAAAAATATAGACAGATGATAGGTAAATAGTAGATAATAGATGGGGATAAATGATATGTATTTAGACAAATAGATACATACATTCAGATGTATATATAAATAAAGACATTTATTTAAAAAACAAAAAAATATGAAATGGCATCTGTGGCAGCAGATGCTATGGGAGGCTAATATGGTTGATTTAACTAGAGTAAAGGGAACTGATTGTCCACAGATCCGAAGATGGTTCTTATAGCAGTTATACTTTCTCTCAAGCACAAGTAAAAGGAGATTTATTTGACTTATGGTGCCAGAGACAAGATATAGCCCTTTATTGCAGAAAGGGCATGGCAGGCAGCAGAAGCTCGAGGAGGGTTAACACGTCCATCATGGAGGCTGAGAGAGCTCACCCATGCTGCAAGCTGCTAAAACAGACTACAAGCAGGGCATGGTTAACCCAACCTCAAGTCCACCCCCTATCACACGCCTTTCTTCAGCAAGGCTCCACCCCCCGGAAGTTCATAATCATCCCAAACTCCAACAACAGCTAAGGATTCAAACGCATGAGCCTGAGGGGACAACTTACATTTAACCATGACAGCGCTGTTGGACCATTGTCATTGCTGGGATGGAATGAAACATGAAATACACATGTGTGAAAAATTCCCAAGTTACGCTGGGTCCTAGGAATGCCCAGGAAATTGCTGCTGCATGGGATGCAACACCAGTCACAGTGTGCTCTGCATATCTTAGCCTGGAGAGGCATGTCGGTGTGTGTGGTGGAAGGTTTGTTGCTGTGGTCGTGTAAGTGTCATTCATTCAGCCTCTTTGACAGTATAAACATGTTTATGAATGAAAATTATAATCAGCATTTTCATTGTTTCAGAGAACAGATGCAATGCAGGGAGAAGGGCCAGGCTCAGCCCAGTGGTTCTGCTGCCAACTACTCAGATCTCTCTAGCTGTGGATTTGTCTGATCGGTGATGACCAGGAACAAAAAGTACAAGCTGCATTCATGCTGCTATACAAACTTAAGTCCCAAATCTGAAAGATGAAGCAAAAGAAATATTTAAATTTGATAATGAAGTTTCTGGTTTTCTCCCATGCTTTCCTGTGTGTGTGTGTGTGTGTGTGGTGTGTGTGTGTGTGTGGTGGTGTGTTTACAAGAGATCTCTTGATTGTGAGTTCTTATGAAGTCCAAATTGACATTGGGAATAATCCTTAATTGTTTTACCTTCTTTTTCTTTTATCTGCTGTTCCCCAGCTGTGCCTTACAGGGTTAATAACATTTGCACATAGAATCACAAGATCTGAATTCAGGCCCTTTGCTTTTGACTTCAAATCCTTAGCCATCATCCCAACCCCTAATGATCTTCTTTACCTTATGACAGTAAAATTTTCTTGCCATTTACCCAGAATGGTGAATGGTGTTTG
>JALPQD010000078.1:1293322-1339642 GCA_023101885.1 Typhlomys cinereus
ATGGAAAAGGCATGGAAGACTTGCCATGAGGTAAGGAAGACTAGATCAAGTCAAGTCTATCAGGTAGACATAGAGAATTCATGCTTTAGCGTTCAAGTGCCAATTCCCAGTGTAAGAAGCCTGGATCTAACAAACATTAAGGCTTGTCACTGTCTTGTGTCTCTCTGCAGCAAGATACATTTCTTTCAGATGACCTTTCCAAACGACAAAGCTAAGGTTACAAACACATGAATTCCCATTCTACTATTCCCATTCCAGCAACAATATTTGGGACGATGAAGAAAATATCTGAATGTTACCAAACCTTCTGTCCTGAAAGAGTTGCTACAGCTGAGTAAGGTCATCTGGTTCACATGCAAACAACCCTCCTGACCATTTTCACCAGAAGATCCACAGAAGCTTCACAGTCAGGCTGCATCTGAGCCAAGAATGAAGCAAATGTCAACGCCAGGGGAGCAGTCAGGGTGACCCAGCTTTACACTTCTGCTTCTGAGTGAGGTTTATGTTATGGCTTGTATCACTGTGGGAGGAGTACTATACCACTGAAAACAGTAGTAAGTTGCAAAATCTTCAGGCTGCAGGTTGGTGATGGTGAGGGTGTAATCTGTCCCAGATCTACTGCCACTGAACCTGGAGGAGACTCCAGTGTGCAAATTGGTTGCACCGTAGATCAGGAGCTTCACAGTTTTGTCTGGCTTCTGTTGATACCAATTAAACATTGCTTATGCCCTGACTGGCCTTGCAGTTGATGGTGACTCTGTCTCCTAGAGATGCAGTCACAGATGGAGTCTGGGTCATCTGAATGTCACATCTCACACCTGAAATTAGAAATTCAACAAAAACAAGATGCTGGATATTGATGACAATGTAAGAGCTGAGTTTGTCTAATATCTGTAAGCACTGCTTACATTGGGCTGGGAACCCCCCCTCCCACTGCTGTCCCTCATTACCTGGAATCCACAGGAGCAGGAGCCCCAAAAGCTGAACAGGGGGTCCTCATGTCCATGCTGTGTCCTGACTGGGATCTGCCCCCTGCACAGGGTGTGACCAGCCTGATTAAAGTCCTCAGGGCAAGTGGGCTGTGCTCTGGGTATGCAAATCAGCAGCAGCTGGGCAGGAGGCACCACTGCTCCTCTGCAGGCTGAAACATGTGAGTGACTCTGCAAGGGCTCAGTAACTCTGAGTGTCCCCATTCTTCCAGGGCAGTGAATATCTTGCCCTCACAGATGTTGGGGGGAATCAGGAAACACAAGGCTGCTGTGTGGGAGTGGAGTGGTAGAAAATTTCCACCTGGATTCTCCTATGCATTTCTTGTTAGCTTTACTGATGCTAGTAATGTGAAAGACATTTTTAAAACCTGTTGTATTAAATCCCATGTTTTTTGCTCAGGCCCTCAAATTCTTGGGGTGATTATTTGTCAATGCTACTATTCCAGGTACAAAGAGATGTGAAACTGACAAGAATCAATGGTGTCTGTCCTGTCCAGCAAGGACCAGTTATTCATGGGTCCTAGGAGGATCAAGCCTGCAGGGAACGATGGGCAAGAAAGAAAGAGGGAGACCAAGCAAAGAGTTGTCAAGGTCTTGTTTATTTAAGGGTTAGGGTACAGCTTATATGCTCAGGCGGGAGGGGGAGTGGGGCAGGGGAAAAGAGATAACCATGGTGGAGGCGCCTGGTAGACGAGGCGCCAGGTGGTCACGCAGTTGTGCTATCTGGGTCCAGGGCGTTTTTATGGCTCCTCTGGAATGTCCTGGTAGCTGGATCCCGGGGGGCGCATATCAAACAAGCTTTTTGAGTTCCTTTTGGCCCTTTAGTGACTCTGGCCTCTAACATATCCCCCTTTTCTATATAGTAAAGGTGGGGAGCAGCTAGACAGCTATTGGGCCCAGGCAGGCTTGGAAGAATATTGTCTGTGTGTCCCAGAGCCGTTTTCGTGGCCGTTCCTGTCTTGGGTCTGACCTCACTGCTCCTAGCCTCACCCGTCATGGGGTGGCTCTGTCACCCTCAGAGTCCCTGTCTTAGGTTGGTCTAGGAGCTGAGGAAGTTGCCCGTCTTTGGAGCGGCCACCTGGGCTCAAAACCTCCTCTTAAAGACCCAAGGGTGATATAGCTGTAGCTGGACAAGGTCTCAGAGGCCACCTGTGGGGTTGAAGCTGTTGCTGACTGTTGGTGGGACCAGCGTGTTGAAGAGGCGGCGGGCAGGACCTATATCATGAAGTAATCTCAAGAGAAGGATGATTAATAACATTTCCACCATGAGGTTTTATCAGTAGTAAGGGCAGAGAAATTAAGCCTCTCAGTAGTTATATCTAGGGATGTTTCATTGTCATCAGTATTTTCTGTACAGACCCGGTGATATTGGACCGTAATGGAGGGTGGAGAGAGGGCAGAGTCAACTTGAGATTTTATAAACGAGTTAATTTTTGAAAAGCCCATGGGCTGAAAGAAAGAAGCAAAAGTAATCCAATAAGAGGTCCAAAATACTAGGAAGGAGGGTAGATTGCCAAGGGAAGGTGGAAAACCAATTTGATACCAAGATTCTTGTTTTTCTCTTCCTCTTTTTCTTTTTTCTAGGCTCTCAGTGATTTTTTGTAACTATCTTCTACAAGACCAGTTTTTGTCTATATAGACACAGCATTGTTCTTTTAAGGCGCACAGAGGCCTCCTTGTTGAAGGAGTACTAGATTCTAATCCTCTTCGATTTTGTAAAACTACTTCAGAGAGGGATGCCAGTGAGTCTTTGAGATTTCGGAGACTGTCTCTTATCTCTCTAATGTCATTATCAATGGCCATGCTAAGCTGGTTATATGATGTTGGGAGGTGGCAAGGGATGCTATGCCAGTGCCTGCTCCAGTAGGCCAAGACCGATAAGGACAGCTAGAGTTACAGCAGATATAGGCTCTCTCTTATGGTGAGAATGGGGGTCTGTACCTCTTTGCCAGAATGTAAGGAAACTCGTTAGGGTCATAAATGGTGAGTTTGGGAAACAGTCGCACCAACACACAATAGTCACGTACCTGTAGAAACTTGGAAGTCTCAACATAAGTGGTTAAGCCTGTAGAGCAGGCCAAGTAACTATGAGCAGGGGCTTGTAATTACATGAACTGAGAATTGACAATCAAGGTGTCATTACATATGTCTGTCAACTGAACGGGGGAATCAATATTTTTGCCCAGGAGACAGGTTCCTATTCCAGAGACAATCAGTGACAGTGAGCTCGACAATGTCCCACGATAATTGATTGCTGTCATTCGTATAGTAAGATTGTCAATAAAGGCTATTCCTTCATAAAAAGGAGGTTTTTTTTCTTTTAACAGTTATATAGTCCCAAGAGGAACTAGGATTTCAATAAGTATCTCCAGTGGTTTCACAGGACCAGGAAGCACAGTAATAATCAGTGGAATAACCGAACCGAGTATTCCAGGAGCGATCTCGGTGTGTGCCTGGGCAGACATAGATGGGGGCCATGGTTAGAAAAGACTGAGCCCAGAGGTTATAACACCCAGGAACCGAACTGTAGCGGGCTTGAGTATTGACGGGCTTTGGTTGAGGTAGGTAGTGGTCTGGAGTCCCCCAGGAGGAGTCAGCTCCTAAAGCTAACTTGCAAAGATCTACTTCAAGATTGGGCTAAGGTGGGGAGGATGCAATCTGAGAATAGGAGCTAGCTACGTCACCTGCTTGGTTGGTTATTACCCATGTATAGTTCCATAGTTGATAGGGGCCAGATTTTCCGACAGGTAGGGATAAGCAGAACGGCGAACAGGGTCCAAGGTGGCTGAAGATAGGTGTTCATTTTTTCTGTGGAGACAAAAGAAGAGAGTCTTCTCAGGCGCCACCCTGGGATTGATTAATAGGCGTTGTGATGATTTTGGAAGATTGAGGGGGCTTGTTAGGGGTGTAAACGTTTAATAAAGCGCTTCTGGAAGCCATCGAGAGCTATTGGCCTGTCTGTTATATATACAGGCGTGGCCCTTTCCCCATATGAGCACAGGATCAGGCCCATGCCATTTGTTGTCAGTGGGGTCCTTCCATATTGCCTGAGCATAGTCATCAGCCGTAGAAGGATGCCAGAGCCTGTCAGCTGCAGATTGTTGTTGTTCATCAAGGGTAAGGAAGTTTAGAAGAAATAATGCATGATTTAGCAGGGTTCTGTGGTTTAGGGGGGAGTAAAGAATTCCCCCGTTAGACAGTAATTTTTGGAGCATATTTTTTAAGGTTTGATTGGCTCTTTCAACTATATCTTGGCCTTGGGGTTGTATGGGATGCCCGTGATGTGTTTAATGTTAAATTGAGCACAGAAGGCTCTAAATTGAGTACTAGAGTATCCTGGGCCATTGTCAGTTTTGATGACTCTAGGACAGTTCATGACTGAAAAACAGGCTATAAGGTGGTTAATAACATGTTTTGTGGCCTCTCCCGTTTGGGGAGTTGCATAAATAAAACCGCTAAAGGTGTCAATGGTGACATGAATATATTTGTTTTTTCCGAATGTTTTAAAATGGGGTGACATCCATTTGCCAAAGTTCGCCTGGCACAAGTCCTCTAGGATTAACTCCCATATGGGGGTTCAGGGAGAAAGGACAGGCAGGCTTTGTAATTACAGACAATTTCTCTGGCCTGTTCTTTAGATATTTTGTATCTTAAGCTGTGGAACCCAGGTTCCCGCTGTGAAGCCCAAGTTCCCGCCGGCGCGAAATTCAAATCTCCCGCCGGCGCCAAACTCTCCCGCCGGGGCCAACTCACTGCGGACGTGCTGACCAGCCGCCTCACCCTTTGGACCTCCCCCTGGGCGTGCCGGGAACTGCCCAGGGCAAGGTTATCCGCCAGAACATCTGTGAACTGACTCAACTTCCTTGTGTGTAGTGAAAATATTTGCAGAATGTATTTGCTCAAGGCAGTTGCTTTCCTATAAAAACCTTGCCCCAAATTCAGTCGGGGCCGTTCTCTTTTGCCTGAGCAGGGAGACAGTCCTAGCGCGCTAGATTAATAAAGCTTGCCTCTTGTCTTTACAGCAACCTAGTGGTTCTCGTGCCTCCTTCGGGGTCTGGGTAAGGGGCCTGAAGGGAACTTCGGTTCCAACAAAGCGAAGGGTGCGGGAATTGAGATGATGGAGGTTATGAGCCTGTTGTGCCTCTTGAAGAGGGGTGAGTGTAGTAGCAAATGTTTGTTGTTTAAAGGCAAGCGCAGTTAGAGAGGAAGTCAGGGAAGGTTGCTGTGTGGCCTGGTCGACAAGGTCGTTTTCCTGACATAGGGGTCCATTGTTAGAGTAGGCAAGGATTTTTATTTAACCTGTATAATTAGAATCTATAATACCTGGATAAACATGGAGGCCTTTTAGGGTAGAATGGGTAAAGGGCCATATATGCCCGTGAGTAGGACTTGAACTCCCATATCAGGGGTTAATATTGAGCCAGTGGAGGGACTGCGGTCCAATCCTGTGTTGTTTGAGGTTGTCTGTGGAAAGTGGAAATTTTATTGGCTGGGATGTTTTGGCTTGAGGGACGAACCTGATAGCTCCGGGGTTGAGTCCCTGAGTTGTCTGAGCTGGGGCAAGGGGCTGGCCCCTCTGGAAGTTTTTGGCGGTAATGGATTTCCCTGGGCATCAGCTTTTGAGCGACAATCAGAGGCCCAGTGTTTTCCTCTTTTGCATCGAGGGCAGGGTGTTGTAGGCAGTAGGCAGGAGCCCTTAGGCGCCGTACAGTTTTTGAAAAAATGGCCAGGTTGTTTACAATTAAAGCAATTTTTGTCTTTGGTAAAATCTTTTAAGGCAACTCCTATGGCGATGCCCATAGCATGAGCCGAGCCAATGCCTGAACACAGTTTTATATAGTCAGAGATGTCACAGGACTAGGTGAGGGTGGATAGCATCCTGACAAGCAGGATTGGCGTTTTCAAATGCTAAGTGTTTTACAAAAGCACTCTTGCTTTCTTTGCCCCCACCGAATAGCCATTCAGCCGTGTCTGTGAGGCGGCTGATGAAATTACTATAAGGCTTATCGGGTCCCTGATGAAGTTTAGCCAAGGAGGTGGTAGCGGACTCTTTAGGGGAAGCCTTTCCATGCCTTGAGACCTGCATTTTGAATCTGAGACAGGAGGCCAGGAGGGAAACGTGTTTGAATTTCATTAGTTTCATATGGAGGGCTCCCCATAAGTCTATCTCTGGTCCAGTTTTTAGTCTTAGGCGTTTGAGAATTATGCTGGGCAATCTCTCTGCAATTTTCTGCAAACTCAGTTCTCTAAAGAACAAAATCACTGCCAGCTAGACAGGCATGGGCCAGATGATACCAGTCATTTGGGACAAGCCAGCGCTCACTCAGGTTTTCTAGTAGAGCTACCATAAATAGCGCTGTAGGGCCGTAATTAGAAATTGCCGCTTTCAAGTCTTTTAAATGTTTTAAACTTAGGCGGCGGTATTGTTGATTCTGGACCACCTGTGGGTTGTCCTAGGAGTCTGATTCCTCTGAGGGACTTTCTCCATCTCTCTGATGATCAGATTCATCCCCAGTCTCAGTGATTTCTTCCCCTTAGAAAGAGGAAGGTTCTTGGGAATTTGTGGAAGCTTTGCTGTAGGTGACTGGGAAAAGGTGAAGGCTTTTAGAGGGTGTCTGGCGTTTTTAAGGGTTTGAACTTATAGGGGAGACTGAGAAGTTTGAATTAATTTTAAATCTAGGGCACAAAGCTCTTTTATCAGAGTGAGATGTTCCCTCTTTTGTTGGAGGGGTTGTTTTAAGGAGGCTGATTGCTGAGAGAGCTCAGCTTTGGCTTGAGTGATAAGATCTAAGGAGTTGTCTGAAGGAAGAACAGGGGCGCAAAAGAGAGGAGCTGAAGCATAGGGGGGGTGGGTAAGAATGGAAGGGTTTTTTTTTTTTTTTTGAGGATGGCAGTTGGGTGTTTTACAGTTGGTAGCCTCATTGTCTGAGGAAGTTTTCTCATCAGGGGGTAGGGCATTATCATCAGAGACTGGGTTAAGGATCTCTGGAATGTTTAAGGAGAGGTAGAGATGGCGGGGAGGGGACTCTAAGTGAGGGGAATTGTCTGAGGGAGGGAGATCTGAAGGAGGAGTGAGCATATCAATAGCAACTGACTTGCAAGCCGAAGGGGGCCTGGAGCAACGTTGTAAAACTTTTTCTCCCTCTAAAATAACCTTTTGAATATCAGGAGATCTAGTATAAACCTTTATAATATTATTAATAAGATTTTAATACCGAAGGTTTGGACTAGAACCTTTTCAGGGCCAAAGTCCTATAGTAATCCTGTAAACAATTTCTAACTCTAAGCCAACATTCTCAGACTTCTCCAGTATTTACTCATGACCCCAGAATAAGCTTCCTGCTGCCCTTGAGAAGTTGGGATTTTATGAGTAACCAAATTCCTGCTTAATCAAAACAGACAATTAAAATACATTTAAATATGTGAAGCTTAATCTTAATCTCTAACCTCTGAGGCTCAATGTCCTCTATAGCAGAAAAGAAGCACAATGTATAATTTTTTTTCTTTTTTTTTTACCATCTCTAGTTCTTAATCTGTTTATAAACCCAAAATTTCATTTTTTTTACCATCTCTAGTTCTTAATCTGTTTATAAACCCAAAATTTCATAAACCTTTATAGCACACTTTAACATCTTTTTAATCAAACAACTCAAAACTCTTGTACACATTTAATTTTTTAAGCGACATTTTTTTATCTTATAAACCTTATTTAAAAACCTTTTATACATTTAAGTACCATACCTTGTTTATTTATACCTTTTTTATCTTTTGATTTTTTTTGCTGTTTTAATATTAGATATCCTGTAAGAAACGTTCTTTAATAAAGGCATTAACAGCAGACCCCGTCTTAAAAATCACTGTACTTGAATTAAATTTGTAAGATTATAACAGAACATAGGAGTATGGAATTAGGAACCAGATATTTTTTTTTTTTCAAGGAAGGGAGCTCATAATTTCTCAGAAACCAGTTTTATTTTTTGGCTGTTAAATACGTTAACATTACACATGTGAAAACAAACCTTCCTAGGTAAAAACACATTATTTCTCTGTGAAGCTTCATAAAAAGATATTTTAATCAGTATGTACTCAGGCCTTTTGATGGTAATTTTTAAGTGTGCACGTGCATTTAAATTGGGCATGCCAAATAATGAACAAAGTCAAAACCAAAAATGTGATTACAAGCGCGCCATAACCTAAAGTGGCCACCTTTTTTTTTTATTTATTATGAGACATAAAATACACATATTCATAGGGAATTCAAATAGCCAAACAAGTTAGAACCTTTTAAAAGTAACTTTGTATGTCAGCCCCCCCTGAACTCTCCACTCTAGCCTGCCCCGGGACAGGTTTCTGTGAAGATGCATGGGAAGCGTTTTTTTTTTTTTTTTTTTGTTAACCGTTTCCATCCTCCTTCTCTTCTATGAAGAGAACCATGAGGCATTTTCTCTCCCAGCAGCCATTTTTCCACACGCCGGGACCTCTCCCCAGCCTTCAAAACCAGCAACTCTGCCAATAAACTTTTTTCCACGCTGGGACGAGCGGACCGCTTCGCCCCCAAACATTTTGTTTTGCGCATGTGCACTACAGCCGGCGCCACCGCTGTGCGCCGCCATTAAATTCCTGAATTATATCATTGATTAAATCATGACCTACTTTAGTCTAAGTCGGGGGGTGAATCTCCGGACCCATAATAACAATCTAAGGACCAGCTTCAGAAATGAAAGAAAGAAAAAAATCCTACTAAATCTTTTCTTTAACTTTTTAAACTCTAACTCCCCTTTCTCTGAGAGAGGACTTAATGTCCTTAATAAAGACAGCCTCTTTAGAAACATTTTGGCCCATCGCTGAAAATAATGAGACAAAGATGAATCACTTACCAAAAATCACTTTCCCTTGTGGAGACAGCTTTCCCTTATGAGCAGTAAGGGCGGTCTCTTCTACGAATGCCGGAGATGACTTTCCCTTGTGCGTGACAAGGGCGATCTCCTCTATGAGTGCTGGAGATGACTTTCCCTCGTGCGTGACAAGGGCGATCTCCTCTATGAGTGCTGGAGATGACTTTCCCTCGTGCGTGACAAGGGCGATCTCCTCTACGGGTGTCTGATCCGCACGGCTGGGTCTTCGACCGACTCGGGTCCATGCCTGGAGCCCCACGTTTGGGTGCCACTTGTCCTGTCCAGCAGGACCAGTTATTTGTGGGTCTGAGGAGGATCGAGCCTGCAGGGAACGATGGGCGAGAAAGAAAGAGGGAAACCAAGCAAAGAGTTGTCAAGGTCTTGTTTATTTAGGGTTAGGGTACAGCTTATATGCTCAGGCAGGGGAAAAGAGATAAGCATGGTGGAGGCGCCTGGTGGTCAAGGTGCCAGGTGGTCACGCAGTTGTACTATCTGTTATCTGGGTCCGGGGCATTTTTATGGCTCCTCTGGAATGTCCTGGTAGCTGGATCCTGGGGGCGCATATCAAACAAGCTTTTTGAGTTCCTTTTGGCCTTTTAGTGTCTCTGGCCTCTAACATAAACAAGTTTTATGAGTTCCTTTTGACCCTTTAGTGACTCTGGCCTCTAACATGTCTGTCTCTGTCTTTGTGTGTGTGTATGTGTGTGTGTGGGTATGCGTGCAGTGGATATATTGTGGCCAGTTTCCTTGGCTCTTGGTTCTGGTAAGAGCTCTCCCCCTAAGCTGCATTAAAAGATGTGGCTCCTCCTGAAGCCCTTAGTTCATGAGCACAGTCAGGAATGTGCAAGTAAGTGTTGGACTCATCTTCCCATTCCTGAACAAATACAGGACTGAAAGAACTGCGAGGAATAATGGGTTTCTTCTTACTTAGAATTTCTGTTTTCAGTTCTCCACTATGATAGGTGCATTCACACTGGCCACACCATACCCTCAGGAATTGCTGAGAACAGGACACACTTTCTGGCTTTCTAGAATGACAGAATGCTGAAGTAGCCAAGACGTGCATTGCAAAATGATTGCATTGATGTCTATGAAGTCATAAGCATACTTCTTAAGTGGGGAACAGTGGGTTTTAATCTTTGTTACAATAGTCCAGGTTTGCAGATGCATTCATACCAATTCCAGGGGCCAAGGGAAATGGTCACACCATATTCATAGACTTCTGAGAAAGGCAAAGAACAGCATGTCTGAGTACACTGAAGTATGGAAAATTCCTTAGCAATCTCCTGTCTGGGCCCACGAACCAGCATGAGCCCGAACCTACAAATGTGGGAATCTGAAGTGGGAGCGGTAGGAATTAAAAGTTTCAGGCTTGGGTCAGAGGGGGTCTTGGATGTCCCTTATTATCCAAGCCAACTTTATTGTAAAAGCACAAGGGTTTTATAATCAAGAAACAGGGCCAAATTCAGGAAAACATCAAAGAGGAGCAGAACCAAATTCTTCACAGGATTATGTAAAACATATGCATTCTAGTTAACAAAGAGAAGTCAGGAGTGACATCTAGCTGCTGTGGGACCAGACATGAGGTCTCCAGGTAGAGTAAATAGGCATGTCACCTTGTTGCCAGAAGAGAATGGACAATGTATGCCCCAAAACAGAGTTACTTGGCGCATGCATTAACATCTCACAGGTAAGCAGGACAGAACTGTTGGGGGAGGAACAGCCCAGCCAGTTTCTTAGAGAAACAAAAGCCTTCCAAAAGACCTGGGAGTTTTCTCAACTTCCAAGGAGGGAATTTAGCCTATCATTGTCTTGCAGACAAGAGGCAAACTCAACCTCCCAAGGGAGGAGTCATTCAATGGCCTGTTCAGTTGCTAATGTATCATCCAGAGCTCAGGCTTCTGGGCCTAGCAACCCCCACAATCTCCCTCCATCTTGTTCATGCCTTGTGACTAGATCCAGCCTATATAGGTTGGATCCTCCCAAACAGTTGTTCAATATACTGCAGACTTGATTAGTGCTTGACCTGACTACTAATTCCTCACAACTCTACTCCGAGCTCAAGCCTTCAGTTGTCAAATTGACACCTTATATATCTATGACATAACTTACACACACACTTGACATGTAAATATATGTACAACATCCTACAAAGCTGGTGTTTTTCCTGGCAGGTGTTAATAACCAGTTGACATAAGATTTGTATGTGTTTAGTTTATCTGGTTAATAACACAATTTTTATCAGACCTGCAATGAGTTTTCTTATGTCATGATAGGAACTCATGTCAAGTTTATTTTATTTTCCAGAAAAAAAATTGGCCTTAACTGCTATTTTTCCACAAACACACAGTTGATGCACTCATGATTGAAACAGAGGTATTATTACAACCCTATATTTGAAATATGTATTTAATCAATTCCTATGACTTGAAGGCACAAATCAGATATGTTTTCATCATGTATTATACAAAGAATTAATTTATATGTGACACAAGATATCTTTTTCTTCTTATGAAAATATTTCATTAATATATTCAACACTTAAATATTATTTAGGTTATGCAGAAAGCAATCATGACACCCAAGGGTAAGAAAATAAGAAAAGAAAAACTAAGCAACTGATACTATGTTCAACAAAGTCAAAAGTCCAAACTTCAGAACTTATGTTGATCTCAACATCAGACTAAGAAGAGCAAATGATTCAAAGTTATACAGAAAAAGTCCATTTTCTACTCAAGTAGATGCTCATCTGATTTTTCATTCTTCTATAATATATGACAAATTTACAATGGGACACATATATCATCTGACCCAGATAGAGGAACCCAGCGGCAAAGATGTGCCAAGGTGATGAGCCTATGAAGGAAAGGAGATATGTCTACAGACACAGAATACTTACATGAAGAATTAATTTATATGTGACTCAAAAAATATTTGCCTTATGAAAATATTTTGTCAACATTTTCACTACTTAAATATTACTGCTGAAAGCAATCATCACACCCAAGTGAAAAGAAGTAGGAAATGAAAATCTAAGCAACTCTCACCACGGTTCACACTGTCAAAAGAGCATAGTACAAAGCTTTTGTGTTAATAGTATCAGAATGAGAAGAGGAAATGATTTAAAGTTACACAGTAAAAAGTCAAACTTTCTACTAGAGTAGATGCTTACATCACTTTTCATTCTTCTGCAATGAAGGAAAAATTTAAAATGAATCATATGCATCATCTGATCCAGACAGAGGAACACACAAAGGAAAGATGTGCCAGTGTGATGAGCCTATAAAGAAAAGCCATATCTCTACAGACTTAGGATGCTTTTAGGATCCTGTTCACTCCATAGGACATCCTTAATGTGTATCTGCACCGTGAAAATTGGTCTCACTCTCCACTGCTCCATTATGCCAGTGACCCTGACCATCCTGTTCTTCAAATGTCACTTCAGGCTGCATGTTTCCATAGTGAAATATATGGCTTCTGTTGAGTCACTCTTGGAGGAGAGTGGGTTCCAGATGTTCTTTAGGGGATGCTTGGATGAAGGGCATGAGTGATACAACTTCATGTCTTTCACCCATGAATGTCACTACACCTTGTCCCTTTAGATATAACTTGCTTCATGCATTAACATGCAATGAACTTGGAGGTGCGAAGATTTGTCTCGAAATGTAGACCATGTTCCTCTTCTCACTGACACTTCACAGGCATTTTTAATATGACTGGTTCAGTCACAACCATCCCTACTCTTATGCCAAAGTTATCAAATATATTCCCTCTGCTACATTTGTCTCCTGCTATATTATATGTTTGTTGCCATCAGCATATTGGACAGAGACTTAAATTGACACAGTAAGACTAGCATTTTCTCTCATTCTGGGTGTTTCTGTGGGTATTAGGAAAATCGTTCGTTTTGTTTTGAAATTCCAAATTTCATCATTTTAAACACTATCTCTTAGGGGCAAGTATGTGAATGAAATTTTGAGCAATTGTGTCTTTTTCTGACACCATTAGGAAACACTAATGCATGCAAAACTCCATCACCTTGATTGCCTTTGATATGTAATACTAAGGCATAGAATGCTTTCTCTGCTTTATGGATTAAAGATATATAAGAAGAAGGCCAAGCAAAACTTTGGTGTACTGTTCCTGTCTCCTCCTATCGTGAGACAACACTCACAACCAACATGGAGAGAAAGAGAGATTTAATTGATTTAGGGTTCTACAGGGGAGATAAAGTTCATAGTATAGAAAAGGCATGGCAGGCTGGTCATGAGGTCAAGAAGACTAGATTAAGTCAGGTCTGTCAGATACACCCAGACCGGAGAGCTCATGCTTCAGAGTTCAAGAGCCAATTCCCAGTGGAAGAAGACTGGGGCTAACAAACCTCAAGGCCTGGCCCCTGTCAGGTGTCTCTCCAGCAAGGATCTATCTCTCTCATATGACCTTCCCAAACATTGACAATAGCTTAGGATATAAACACATTGGCTTGTGGGCAACTATGCCCATTCCAAGCACAATATTGGGGACCATGAAGAAAATATCTGAATGTTACCAAACCCTCTGTCCTGACAGGGTTGTTGCAGCTGAGTGAGGACATGTAGTTCACATGCAAACAAGTCTCCTCACCATTTCCAACGGAAGATCCACAGTAAGCTTCATAGCCAGGCTACATCTGATCCAGGAACTCAGCAGATGTCTACTACAGGGGAGAAGTCGGGTTGAACCAGCTTCAAACTTCCTCTTAGTGTGGTTTATGCTATGGCTTGCATCACTGTGGGAGGAGGACTTAATCCCTGCTGACAGTAATAAATTGCAAAATCTTCAAGCTGCAGGTTGGTGATGGTGAGGGTGAAATCTGTCCCGGATCCCCTGCCCCGGAACCTGGAGGAGACTCCAGTTTGCAAATCATTTGCGGCATAGATCAGGGCTTGAGGAGCTTTGCCTGGCTTCTGTTGATACCAATGTAAGAAATTTCTTATGTCTTGACTGGCCTTGCAGGTGATGGTGACTAAGTCTCCTGGAGATGCAGTCACAGATGGAATCTGGGTTATCTGTAAGTCACATCTCACACCTGATATTGGAAATATAACAAAATAAGTGATTATATATTGATAACTATGTAATAGCAGAATTTTCCTGAACGTCTTGCAGCGCTGCTCACATCGGGCTGGAAACCTTCCCCCCCCCCCCCCGCCTCCTTCATTACCAGGGAGCCAGAGGAGCAGGAGCCCCAGAAGCTGGACAGGGGCCTTCATGGCCATGCTGTCTCCTGACTGGGGCTGACCCCTGCACAGGGTGTGACCAGCCTGATAAAGTCCTCAGGGCAGTGGACTGTGCTCTGGGTATGCAAATCAGCAGCAGCTAGGCAAGAGGCACATCTGTGGGATTGGCACATGTGAGTGACTCTGCAAGGGCTCAGTAACCCTAGTGTCCCCATTCTTCCAGGGCAGTGCAGATTTACCCTCAGAGATGATGTTTCAACTGGGAGAAGTCGAGAACAAACTCAGGCTGCTGTCTGGTAATGGAGTGGTGAGAAGTTTCCACATGGTTTCTCCTAGGCATTTCTGACTTATTTTACTTCAGTCAAGTCTGTCTTCTTCTGAATGTGAAACACATTTTAAAAGCCTGTTGCATTTAGTCCAATGGGTTTTGCTTAGGTCCTGAAGTTCTTGGTGTGCTTATTTGTAAGCACCACTATTCCAGATAGAAAGAGATATGAAATTGACAAGCAGCGGCTTTGTCTATAGTAGTGATGACAGATGAAGGAGAAATAGACTATGAACTTTTACATAAGAATTCAGAATACAATATGCACACAATAGTGTCTGGATATGCAAGGTAAAGCCCAGCCACAGGGTGTCTCTAGTGTTCATCTGCCCTCTCTACACTAGCACTTGTGGCCCACAGGTTCTAAGGGGCATTTCCCAGCACCTCCACCCAGAACAGCTGCACTGGGGCTGTGCTCTCTGTGTGTCTTAGGTGTGTTTCCAGCACTGTGGTCATGATGCATTTCTCTGTGAGATGGTCCTTTAGGTCCATTTATACTTTCTTGTCCTTTTTCCATGGATCACTTTGAAAAGCAGAGGTGTTCTCTACATTAAGTCTCAGATCTACAGGAATTCACTGGGACCCATATCATCTATATGTTAGAGCTTAAGCTGTGCCTTTAGATTCTAAGGGGAGCAGTTGTGAGAGACTCTGTGAAAACACTCAGAGTCAAAAAAGTACATGCTGCTATAGGGCGAAAGGTGAAGTGACTCAGCATATTGAAGAGAAAAAAGTTAGCTGTTGTCTTTGTATTTGAGGGAACCGAGAAAGTGTCAATTACATGAGAGTTTATAAGAAGGGCATTTTTCCGTTCATGAGAACAGGCTGTGACCTCTGTTGAAGGACAGGCATGACACCCTGTGATAATTCCACACAGGTGTCCGCTTGATAATTGAACAATTGGGCACAATTTTTAAAAATTATTAGTCGAGTTAAGGCCTGAGCAAGCCTGCAGGAGATTACGTAATCAATATGGGTGGTTCAAGCTTGTCTAGCAGGACATTTGCCTGGGTAACCTCATAAGTTGAAGGGAGGTGATTCAGGGAATTGGAACTCCTCAGTATAGCTGGGTCCACCTGGTGGCCTAGCATGTGAGAATTCTGTCTCTCTTTCTCTGTCTCTCTGTCTCTGTCTCTGTCTCTGTCTGTGTATCTGTGTGTGTGTGTGTGTGTGTGTGTGTGTGTGTGTGTGTGTGTGTGTGTGTATGTATAGAATGGATACGGTGTGGCCAGTTTCCTTGGCTCTTGGTGCTGATAAGAACTCTCCTGCCAAGCTGGACTAAGAGATGTGGCTCCTCCTGAAGGCTTAAGTTCCTGACCACAGTCAAGAACATGCAAACAAACTGTCACATACCCACATGACAAGGGACAGTCCTCACCCGTGTAAGCATAAGCAGCTTGCTGCAGCATGCCCTTCAGTAGGACCTAAACTGCACTACCTCAAGCCACAGATCATCTTGATCTATACATAATAACTTTTTGATTGAATTATTTACTAGTTTATTTGTAAAGATAGAGGGTAAGAGAATCTCCAGTGTTTGTAGCAGCACAAGTGGGGAGATGCAAGGATGGTTTCGTTGAGTCAGTTCTCAACTCCTGGGATAGAGCTCAGGTTGCCAGTTTACACACAGGTACCTTTACCTCTAGGTCATCTGCATTCAGTTCCTGTTCTGTGGACAAGCGTTTTTTGTCATTCTGGGTATTTCTTTGGGTATTTGGAAAATCATACATTTTGTTTTGAAATTCCAACATTCACAATTTCAAGACGGTCTCTTAGTGGTTTCCAATGATGAACATCAAACTTGCGGCAATAGCATCTTTTTTCTGACATTAACTTAGGAAAGCATAATTCTATGCAAAACACCAGCACTTTGATTGCCCTTGACCAGTTAACACTAAAGATATCTAACATAGAATCCTTTCTCTACTTCTTTGAGGAATAAAAGTACATAGAAGAAGGTAAAGTAGAAAGTTGGTGTAGCAGTTTCTTGCTGCTGCTATTGTGAGATAACACTCATACAACCATCTTGGACAGAAAGGGAGATTTAATTGGTTTAGGGTTCCAGAGCAGATACACAGTCCTTATAAGGAAAAGATGTGCAAGCCGTGAGGTCAGGATGACAAGATTAAGTCAGGTCTATCAGGGAGAATAGGGAGTTCATGATTCAGAGATCAAGAGCCAGTTCCCAGGGGAAGAAAGGTGGGGCTCACAAACTTCAAGGTCTGGCCCTGTCAGGTGTCATTCTGCAGCAAGGATCCATCTCCCAAATATGACCTTCCTAGATATCGACAAGAGCTAAGGATTCAAACACATGAGTCTGTGGGTGACTAATCCCATTCAAACCACAATATTTAGGATGATAAGGAAAATGTCTGAAGGTTACCAAATCTCCAGGCAGGATGGAATTGGTGCTGCTTAGTGAGAGGACGTCTGGTTCACATGCAAACAAGCCTCCCTGACCATTTCCAGCAGAAGATCCACCAGAAGCTTCACAGCCAGGCTGCATCTGAGCAAGCTCTCAGCAGATGCACATGACAGAGGAGCAGTTGGAGTGATCAAGCCTCATACTTCTGTGTACAGGTGTGGTTTGTGCTGTGACTTCTATCACTCTGGAAGTGTAACTATACAACTGCTGACAGTAGTAAGTTGCTGAATATTCAGGCTGCAGTTTGCTGATAGCGAGGGTGAAATCTGTCCCAGATCCACTGCCACGGAACCTTGAGGAGACTCTAGTTTACCATTGGTTGCAGTATAGATCAGTAGTTGAGTTCTGTTGATACCAATGTAAGCCATAGCCTATTCCCTGAATTCCCTTGCAGTTGATGGTAACACTTTATCCTCGAGATGCAATCACAGATGGAGTCTGGGTGAGCTGAATGTCACAACTCACACCTGACATTGGAAATAAACAAAAATAAGACACTGCGTATTAATAATTATATAATAACAGAGTCTTCCTAAACATCCTGCAGTGCTGCTCACATTGGGCTGAGTACCCCCCATGTTGTCTTTTATTACCTGGGAGCCTGAGGAGCAGGAACCCCAGAAGCTGAGCAGTGGTCTTCATGTCCGGGTTGTGTCCTGACTGGGACTGACCCCTGCATAGGCTGTGACCAGCCTGATAAAGTCCTCAGGGCATTGGGCTGTGCTCTGGGTATGCAAATCTGTAGCAGCTGAGCAGGGGGCACAGCTGCAGAGCTGACATATGTGAGTGACTCAGCAAAGGCTCAGTAACCCCGAGTGTCCCCATTCTTCTAAGGCAGTGCAGATTTGCCCTCACGGATGATGTTTCTGTTGGGGGTATTCATGCTGCAGTCTGGGAGTGGAGTGATGGTCTGCTTCTTGGCAGTTTCTCCTGTGCATTTTTTTTGTCGTTTACTTCAGCCAAGTCAGTCTTCCTCTGAATGTGAAAGACATTGTAAAGTCCTGTTGCATCCAGTCCTGTGTGTTTTTCTCAAGCCCTGAACCTCTTGAGGGTCACACACAGTTTACGTTGACTGAAGATTAACTTATTTCTGAAGCATTAAATAATAACCATCCCTTTTTCACTGCATGACTTTTATATTTAATGAATATTTAGTTTCATATTTGTATAGCTTGAATATCTTATTCCATCCCTTCACTTTTGGTCTCTGAGCTTCCTAGAAGTCAAGTGAGTTTTTTATAAGGAACCCTTTCTCAGAGGCTTGTTTATTCATTTGTCTCTAAACTGGAGAATGCAAGTATTGGCAGGTAAGTTCTTACTCTAGCCAGAAATATAACTTGTTTCTTACAAATTTGTTTTGTTCAACTTGTTATTTAAGTGAATTGCTCTAGTCGTGTGTTGAGATGACTTGTCTATTATTTTGGACATATATACTACAAGTGTTACTTTGTATGTGTCATGTGGCTTACTGAATTGCCTTTTATTAAAAAACAAATAATACATAAATAGTCATGTTAATTTGTGTATCCCAAACTCACAAACTGTGAAACTTATAAATACTGGGGTCTCTTACATGTGCCTCAATGTGTGTCATATGAAAATCTACTCATACCATTTTAAATATCATTCATAAGACTATAAAGCAAATTGCTTTACAAATTAATTCACAGAAATTACATCATGTTCCATGTATTATTTTCAAATACATTAGGGTAGGATAACTCTCTCATGTATATACACACATGCGTATAAATGTGTATATGAGATATTTGTATGTGTTTAGAGATAGTCATTTATATATTTATGTGTGAATACATGTACTGTTGTTCTTATTTTCTGTGTGGTCATCTTGTGGTGCATATGGAAACTGTACCTTTAAGGCCTCCATTCATGTGGTTCTGCTCTGAAATCAATGCCCTTGGCAGCAAAACTGTTGAACTGTCTTGCAAGGAAGTCTGAGGAAAATGTCAGGAATCAGCCCCAGGCTTGTCAGTAAGATATTTTTCAGAACCGTAAGATTTCCAGACTGCAATGGTAAGGCTGAGCCCTTGCACCTGTTTGCCCTCAAAGGAAGCAGATGTCCTTAGCAGAATAAATGCAGGCATCCCAAGGAGGTTTCTGTATTGTATTACGTCACTGTGACACCCAAGGTAATGCTGGTAGCAGTAATAATCTGCCAAGCCCTCAGGCTCCAGGCTGCTATTGGTGAGAGTAAAGGCTGTCTCAGGCCCACTGCTGCTGAACCGGTTGGGAAACCAAAGACTCTGGTGGAAGCATGTGGATGAGGAGCCTGGGAGCCTGCCCAGGCTTCTGCTGGTACCAGGTCAAGTAGTTGCTGATGCTCCTACTGGAGTATCTGCAGGTGATACAGTTCCTGCAAGTTACAGTGGCTGTTTCCCTGGGAGACAAAGCCAGGGAGGCAGGCGACTGTGTCAGCAGGGCTTGGCCCAATGCACCTGAGATAAAAATAAGAGAGAAAAGTTATCCAGATACTCCTCATCCTCTTAGCAGAGGCAGCCTGGTTAAAGTGCAGGTTACTTCATTCTGACACATGCAAGTGGCAGGTTATAGATCCCACAAGGTTGAGAGCATTGCAGACAGGCAGAACCATCCTGTTTCTCTCACCTGGCAGCCAAAGTAGCAGGAGGCAGAGAAGCACAGTTGGAGCTTCCATGGTTTACTCTGAGTCTTAAAGAAAAAAGAAAGAAAGCAAGAATGAGAGAGAGAAAGAGGAAGAAGGAAGAAAGGAAGAAACGAAAAAAAAGGAAGGGAAGGAAGGAGGAAGGAAAAGAAAGGAAAGAAGAAAGAAAAACAAAAAGAAAAGAAAAAAAGAGGAAAAGAATAGAAAAGAAAAGAAAGCTGATCCTGGAGCGCCCTCTTGGGGCAGTCAGCAGTCTTGCGTCCTAGAGAACACAAACATTCAGCAGGAAGCAGCCTGAATCCTGAGCTGCAGGGATCTCTGACCCTGGACCTTCACTAGCTCCCACCTGCCAGCTCCTCGCCAGGCTTCAGGGAGGAGGGGAGGACTGCGAATGCTGTGGGAAGCCAGATGCAATGCTTGCGTGTAACAAAGACAACAATTTTAAAAAGTTGTTAAAAGAGTCATGTTCTGCACCTTTACGTGGTAGGATATCGTGTTCCTGTTGTGGGACTGAGCAGGGTAGATTATTAAGATGTGGGGGAGCCACATCTCCTTCTCCCCTAAAACCAAAGTCCGACAGTGTTTTTGAAAGCTTGGATGCCAGTGAGGTCTGTCATCACAGTGGAGTCACGGGATGGCATAGCTCACACTGCTGGCATCTCAAGTCTGCATCCCTGGAGGTTTATGTTCTGGTGCCCGTCACTGTGGGAGGCATCCCGATGCTGTGGACAGTAGTAGGACAGTAGCAGCTCCACATGGCAAGCTGTCAGTGGTGAGAGTGAAATCTGCACGGAATCCACTGCTCAAGGTTCTGTGGCAGTGGACCTGGGATAGATTTCACGCTTGCCATCAGCAACTTTAGCCTGAAGACTTTGCAACTTACTGCTGTCTACAGGAATGCAATGCTCCTCCCACAGTGACTACTTCCAGGCAGCTGACGCCATCAGCTTGACCTTCCCAGAGAAGTCTGAGATCCTCATGACTGACAGTTTGCATCCTCTGTGGCAAATCCAGGCAGCCACTGACTCTGATGCAGAACCACAGGATGACCCCCTTTCTGCTGTTCACACTGTCAGTCATCATACTTCTGAAAAGACCACCAAAGGAAATAGTGAATACTAGCATGACAAATACACTTATTTAATTGATCATTATTTATATTTATGTTTTTATCTCATTTTATACTTCAAAATGCATAGACTTTCCTTATGCCAATCAAAAGTTCCTAGAAGGTCACAAGGCTGACTTTTATCCCCTTTATTTAAAAAAAATCCTCCCTCCATTGAATGATAGACAGATAGTTAGATATAGCTATAGATCGATAAATAGATAGATAGATAGATAGATAGATAGATAGATAGATAGATATTTTTTGCTGCACAGTTCTGAACAGATACCATAACTCAAATACCTCATGACTCCTGAGCTGTGTCCTTTATCAGCTCAGCTGTCCCACAGTAGCTCTGTTCTGGCTTTGCTCCTGGGGCTGAGTGGAAGGAGAAGGAACATCCCTGGCCTTTATTCTGGAACCTTCCATGTCCTTGACAGCCTGACTGTGTCTAGAATGGTCTGGCCAGGCGGAGGCTCTAGGAGGAGCAGCTGGGCAGCCAGGCTCACACTTCGCCTTCACTGAGTGGTTTTGGTATGACTTGTACACCTGTGCGTAGGTAACTGCTATACTGTTGACGGTAATAATCTGCAATGTCTTCAGAGTCCAGGCTGCTGCTGCTGAGGGCAAAATCTGTTCCAGATACACTGCCCCCGAACCTTGAAGGGAACCTGGGGTACAAACTGGATGCAGAGTGTATGAGAGGGTGAGGAGTTTTCCCTGGTTTCTGCTGATACCAAGCTAGTGCATAACCAACACTCTGGCTGGCCTGGCACTTGATGGTGACTCTGTCTCTCAGACGTGCAGATAGGGAGGATGGAGACTGGGTCATCCGGATATCACATATAGCACCTGATATTTGAAATAAAATAGCAGCACATAACATTTCATATTGGCAAATATTTTATGAAAGGCATTTGATGGCAAACCAAGCAGCACAGGAGATAAACAATTTCCCACTGTTGTCTTTCCTCACTTGGAAGTCAGAGCAACAGGAGCCCCTGGAGCTGAGTGGGGGTCCCCATGTCCATGCTGTGTCCTCACTGGGATGCACTCCTGTCTAGGATGTGATCATCCTCTTAAGAAGTCTTTAGATCACATGCTAATCAGCAGGGGCTGGGCACAGCCATATGGTGTGTCTGAGCAACTTCACAAGTCCATGGTCCCCATGTATCCAAATCTGCCCCAGAAGAGCAAAAATATGCATGCAGTTATCGTGTTTCTACCTCAAGTTCATGCTATTACACACAATTAAATCTATATCCAGAATTAAAAGGACATGAAAATTGTTGAAATAGTATATTGCATAGTTTTGAGCAAATGCCTAAATATATTACTGTTATAGGAAATACCTCTGAGTATTTTTTGGGCTTTAACATACAGATTGTTTTTCCATTGGGTATAAATGTGATGTTCTGTGTATTTCCACTTTGAGTATTTTTCAAAAATAATAATGATTCTCTTTTTTAAAATATTAAAATTTTTTTGTGCTTACCATATAAGTGTTTTTTTTTCAATTTCGAGCTAAAGAAGAGAATAAGAATCAAGCTTAATATATTCAAAGTTTTACAATGTAGCCTTATCAATAGTCATTAAATTGGTCCTTACAAAATGAAGCAAGACACTGAGAATGACATAATACTGGATTTTCTCAGAGAATATGTCACACACACTCCTACCATGATCTGAGAGGACAGGCCTTTTGCAGCATAGGGAATTATGGGATGCAAATCATTCTCCTTTGAGGACTTCCACATTCTGCACCTTCTAGTGGTTTATAGTATTTCCAACAGCTCTTCAGCATAAAGTTCAAGACCTGATGATAAAAATCACTGCTGACCAGCATGTATATTTTCCACGTCTGTCACTTTCTCCTCTAACTCTTCACCTGTGAGTGGGGACATCATCCTGCTGGCCTGGTCTCCAGCCTCGCAGCACACATCCTCAACAGAGCAAGTTCTGTTTCCCGACAAGCCAGTGCAGTTCCACAGGAGGAATACCCTAGAATGAACTGAAACTCGGAGCAGAATTTGAACACCTCATGCCATGTGTGTTGTTTGGCGGAAAATGTATCAGTCCAGTTAGGAGCAGAGGTTGTAAACTAACCGGGCCCTCAGCACCCATGCCCTGGAATCTGGGATATGGTGGTTCTGACTCACTCACGACTTGTGGGATTGGTGGCAGAGCATGATGTAGCAGCCTGGGCACAGTTCTGCTGCTTCTCTGGGGACAGATATTCAATAGACTCTGATATTAAAGCAGCCTGATCAGAGTCAATGGACTGAATACACAGCACATCATTATTTTTCTAGCTGGGTTAGAAGACTGTGCTGACACTGTGGACCACTGGACCTTCATTCCTGCTCATGACTTCCAGCTAAATCCATGCCTCCTGGAAATCCTTAAAGCAGTGAACACAGCTCCATCCATGCTCCTGGAAGACCACAAAAGAATGTCTCCCACATGTCCTGAGTGGATGACGCAGGATGAATGGATGCCAATCTTCAGCTTCCTCTCCTAACCTGGAACAAACCCTGAGTAATGTCTGTGGCAGCTTGAGCTTATGAAATTTGGAGGGTCACACACGCAGTCAATATTGACTGATGAATAACTTAATTCCTAACCATTAAATAGTAACCACCCATGTTTCACTATATGGGTTTTTTATTTAATGTACATTTAGTCTCACAATCATATGGCTATATCACATCTACTTCCTTTGAGTATCTTATTCCATCCCTTCATATTCGGTCTCTGAGTTTCCTAGAAGTCAAGTGAATTTCTTATAAGGAACCTTTTTTGGGGGTCTTGTTCATTCACTTGTCTCTAATTTGTAGAATGCAATTATTGGCAAGTAAGTTCTTATACGACCTGATAATATAACTTGTTTCTTACAGATTTTGTTTTGTTTTGTTTTGTTCAACTTGTTAGTTAAGTGCATTGCTCTAATTGTGTGTTGGGATGTCTATTATTTTTGATATATACTACAAGTATTGCTTTGTGAGTGCCATGTGGCTTATCTTTAAAAAAAACAAATATACATAAATAGGCATTTAATTCATGCATCCCAAACTCACAAACTGTGTGAAACTTTACTGAGGCTCTTATATGTGGCTAAATGTGTGACATATTAAAATGAATTCATTCCATGTAATTTACAAATTAAGTCACAGAAATTATGTTTCACAGATTATTTTCAATGTACTTTAGAGTAGGATAAATCTCTTATGTATACACATACATACATTAATGTATATATACTTATGCTCCTATGTGTGTAGAGATACATTCATATATGCATGTATGTATACATGTAATTGTTGTCCTTTTGTAGTGCACATGGCAACTGTGCCTTTAAAGGCTTCCACTCATGTGGTTCTGATCTGATGTCACTGCCATTGGCAGCAAAACTGTTGAACTGTGTGCAACTAAGTCTGAGGAAAAGTCCAGGAATCAGTTCCAGTCTTGTCAGTGAAATACTTTTCAGAGCCACAAGATTTCCAGGCACAACTGAGATGGTAAAGCTGTTCCTCCTCCACCCAGTTGTCCACAAAGGAAGCAGGTGTTGTGAGAGAATAACTGCGTCCCAAGGAGGTTTTTGTATTGTGTTGCATCATTGTGATACCAACTGTAATACTGGTGGCAGTAATAAACTGCTAAGTCCTCAGGCTCCAGGCTGCTGATGGTGAGAGTGAAGGCTGTCCCAGACCCACTGCCGCTGAACAGGTTGGGACACCAGAAATTCTGGTGGAAGCATGTGAATGAGGAGGCTGGCAGCCTGCCCAGGTTTCTGCTGGTACCAGGCCAACTTGTTGCTGATACTCATACTGGCCGTGCAAGTGACGGTGGCTGTTTCCCCAGGAGACAAAGACAGAGAGGCTGGGGACTGTGTCAATGGGACTTGGCCCAATGTATCTGAGACAAAAATAAGAGAGAAAAGTTATCCAGATGCTCCTCATCATCTTAGCAGAGGCAGCCTGGTTAAAGTGCAGGTTACTTTATTCTGAGACACACAAGTGCCAGGTCACAAGACCCCACAAGGTTAAGAGTGTTCACAGACAGGGAGAACCATGCTGTTTCTCTCACCTGGCAGCCAAAGCAGCAGGAGGCAGAAGCTGAGTTGGAGCTTCCATGGCTCACTCTGAGTCTTCCAGAAAGCAGCTCTTGACCCAGAGCCTGGGGGCTTTGATAAGGGTTGTGGAGCTCAGGGTGGGTGGAGAGGAGCATGCAAAGCCTCTGGGGGGCTCGGCTTCTACCTGCAGAGATGTTGTCCTCCTTTCTTTCCACTTCAGCAACCCCCACCAGATGGTCAACAACAGCCTTGGCTTTGCTGAGGCATAGAATTTCCTTTATGTGGTTACACAGTTAAAACTTCTCACCCCAAAAAACATTGTTGGGTATTCTTTAGTATAAACATTTCGGGAAACAAAAACCGAGCCTGTGAGATCTAGAATCTATTTGTTACCAAAAAATTAATCATCTTTCCTCTGAAGTATTGTGTGATAGTGAGTAAGTGAATCACGTGGAGAAAGTCATATTCCAACATACTCTTCCTGCTGCTTAGTAGTCCTTCCTCAACAGAGATGTACAACATGCAATGAGACTCTGCAGTGCAGTTGCCTGGACAACCACAACTGACCAATGAGCTGTGTGATGGTTTTAGTTCTCGGAACACAGACAAGAGCGTGTCCCAGACAAGCAGTAAATACTCATGGAGTGATCTTCTCTATCCCACCCTATGCCAGTTAGGACGGGTGTCAAGTTGACAGTTTAGGGCTGAGCTTGGGTCACGTCAGTGAAAGATGGTTAGCCCAGGGAAGCCCTGAGCAAGCCTGTGCGAGACTAATTGATATGAGAAGACGAAGCCCATGGGGTTGGGACATTTCTTTGTGAGAAAGAAAGAGGGAAAGAAAAAAAAAAAGAAGAAAGGAAGAAAAGAAGGAAGAAAGGAAGGGAGGGATGGAGGGAGCAAGCAAGTAGCAAGGGAGAAAGGAAAGATAGAAAGAGACAGAAAGAAAGAAAGAGAGAGAAGAAAAAGAAAGAAGAAAGAAAGAAAGAAAGAAAAAAGAAGAAAGAAAGAAAGAAAGAAAGAAAGAAAGAAAGAAAGAAAGAAAGAAAGAAAGAAGAAAGAAAGAAAAGAAAAAAAGATGGCTGATCCTGGAAGCGCCCTCTTGGGGCAGACAACAGTCTTGCATCCTAGTATCTGGATAACTTTTCTCTCTTATTTTGTCTCAGATACATTGGGAAGATTCAGCAGAAAGCAGCCTGAAAGCCTGAGCTGCAGAGATTCTGACCCTGGACCCTCACTAGCTCCCACCTGCCAGCTCCTCGCCTGGCTTCAGGCATCTCACATCTGCCTCCCTGGAGGTTTATGTTCTGGTGTTGGTCACTGTGGGGGGCATCCCAATGCTCAGGACAGTAGTAGGTGCAACTTCTTCACAAGCTGTTAACGGGAAGAGTGAAATCCTCCGCGAATCCACTGCTCCTGGTCTTTGATGGAACTCCAATTTCAAGGTGGATGCATCAGAATCCAAGAGCTAAGGCGCTTTCCTCACTTTGCTTCAAAACCAAGCATAATAGCAGCGATATTCTGATTGGTTGGGCAAGTCCCGGTGACACTTTCTCTTAGAGAGGCCCACAGCAAGGTTGGAGACTGGGAGACCTGGATATCACATCTGGCATCTGATGTTGAACAAACAAAAATACACACTTAGTATGCTTTAAGCAGACTTAAAAATCTGAAAGCACAGATCGCACTGGGCTGAGTCAACCCACAAATCCAGGGTGCCATCTTGCTCATGGGGAGCCAGAGCAGCAGAAGCCCCAGGAGCTGGGTGGAGATCCTCATGGTGGATCT
This sequence comes from Typhlomys cinereus, assembly GCA_023101885.1. NCBI lineage: Eukaryota > Metazoa > Chordata > Mammalia > Rodentia > Platacanthomyidae > Typhlomys > Typhlomys cinereus. Next base: position 1,319,782 of record JALPQD010000078.1, read on the forward strand.
TTGAGGTGACTGGGGCTGATTCTGTCTGGTGCTAGAAGAGCTTGTTATGAAGTCCTCCAGGCAGTGAGCACATGCAGATCAACAGGAGCTGGGCAGTGCTGGGCACAACCCTGCTATTCACTGTGGGGTGGAGGCAGCCAGGGCCTGAGTGATTCCTGACTATCACACAGGGTGGGCTTTCTAGGGGTGCATGAGGTCACCTAGATTTATGTGTTCCCTCCTGTTACCACTCTGCACAAGCCAAGGGCTTCTCTCCCACCTCTTACTTGAAGAGCACATATTATGTCCTAAGATTATGTTTCTCTCCAGCATTTTGTTTTATAAAAGATATTTAGGGAACTTTAAACCATGCTTGAAATAGACCTCTGAACTAGGTGGAAGTAACTCTTTCATAGTTGAGTAGCATGAGTGTTACAAAGAACACGTATTATAATATTTGAGAGCAGTGTTAATAGGCTTTCGTTTGTTTTATTAGAAGAAAAATACTTTCATTGCAATTATATGTTAATTTGAAATTGTTCCCTTTTGTGAGTGAAAGGTTATTTATTTATTGAAAACAAGGTAAATACAGACTACAATGCTTTGAGGAACCAGAAGATGAGGCTAAGGCCACAAATCTATCCCTGAAAGCTGAGCTTCCTCCATCCCTCATACAGTTCCCTACAGGGTTCTCCATGCCCCTCTCTCCTTGCCAAAACCACGTCTTCAGCATTCCACCTGCATCAAACTACCTAAGCTTTAGGTTGATGATCTTTTTCTTTTAAGTGGCTGGGTAATTTGACCATAAGGGAGATTATTCTTGGGCTGAGAAGAGGACTCAGGAGTTAAAAACCTTTGCTTTGCAAAGGAAAGGACCTGAGTTCAGATCCCTACATCCCGTGTAAAAAAATGTCAGGCAGTTTGGGTAGTGGTCTACAATTCCAGCCCTGGAAAATGGAGCCTGGGAAACACCAGAGTAAAGCAAAAAGGAGGTAAAGCAATCCAAGATGATTTCCAATATCATTCTTGGGCTTTTACAAGCAGAAGTGTTTGAGGGTCTTTGTATATACATACCTGCACAAACATGTGCACACAAACACAAATGTACATGCACAAAAAAGAGGAATCATCTTGTTTTTTGCAGCATTTGTTCAAATGAAGATACAGTGATTTTCCTTGTAAGTATCTAAATAATAATGAAATGAATAAGCATAAAGGAAATTATGAAAATACTATCCTACATTAGCTAGATTCATGATATATTTTATTTTATTTTATATATTTTTAGATTAGTACATGCATACAATATATATTATAAAATTGTGTAGTTTTCTTCAAATCTGGGTCTTTCGTGTTGTTTTGTTTGGCTAATGATCAGATCTAGCTCAGGAAAAGTGTGTTGAATGGATGTTCCAGGCATTACATGATGCAGTTTGACAATAGAAACAAATGCTAAGTTACTTTCTACTGAACACTATCTACTCACTGGGAAAATACTTTCTCTTCTCATTCATGTGGTCTTCCTTTCACTTACTGTCACATTGTAAAATCCAGACAGTTGAGTTATAAATCTGAATAATAAGATGCTTTGAGGTAATCTTTAATTCTCATGCTCCAAACCTAACCAAAGATGAATGGTACCATAAACTGGTAGGAAATTGCAGTATAATAGGCAAAGGTGGATATTAGCATTTCATGAAACATATAATGACTCATCATGGAAAAATGGAAAGGTAAAAGAGCCACTGCAGACAATGAAATATCTGGGTCCTTCAATCTTTCAAACTGAATGGAAAATCTGGTGCTCTGCTGGCCTGTTGAACTTATAGTTGGTGAAGTTTCTTCTGTGACTATGATAGGTTCAGTGACCACATGCACACTAGTTAGGTACAGCTGTCAACTTGAGAATTGAGAGTTGAACTTTCTGTAATACCTATGAAGATTATTTCATTAAAGCAATCTCTGGCTGAGTCTGCAAGAGATTATCTCATTGATGTGGGAGAACATAACCCACAATGTTTGGGATCATTCCTTGGGCAGGTATGTAATGATTCTGAATTATCTTCACCCCAACTCCTTTCCTCACCCCCCCTTTTTTTTTTATTTGCAAAACACATGAGAGTCTTTATTAGCAGATTTGAACCTGGGCTCACAAGCCACCAACAGAAGTGTCCTGCAGGGAAGCGCTCGCCCTTTGTCCAGGGAAATTTTATATCTTACTGGTAAGGGGAGGGGGCTTCCAACTTAGTAGTTACATGATTGGCTAACAGCCAACAGTTTTGGGGCACAGGGATTGGTCATGACCCCCCCTCCCGTAAGAAGTTTGAATTGGCACCTTACTACCCACAACACCTGAGATTCTCTCTTGGGCAACTCCAGTCTGCTGAAAAGTTCTTTTCAGGCACTCAGCTAGGCACATGGGGCTGCATTCCAAGCATTCCAAGCATTCCAAGCTCTCAGCCTGTCTCTAGTTAGCACTAATGGCTGCACTCTGATTGGGCCACATCATGAAAGCTATATACAAGAACTAAAAGAAAACCAAAATCAGGTTCTAGGTCTCCTCATTCCCCCCTCTCTCTGGGGCCTAAGGAGCCCAATAATGGGCTCATGGTTGGCTCAGTCTTTCTCTCTGGCAGGGGCTGATATTGTTGCCTGAGAACCATTATTGGACAGTATTTATCTATTCCCTAATAAAAGCTGTTAACCTTGGGGCCCAATCCAGTTGAGTTAGGGCTCAGTAGAGTTAGAGGTCAAGCTGTTTGTTTGATATGGAGGGCTAATTTCCATATCCTTTTATAGGGAAGTTGACCATCTTATCTCTGGGAGGATTGGAGTCAGTTTCTCAGCAGCAGTGTTCCTTCAGGTCTCACCCCTTTTTTACTTGACTGAAAATCTTTTCATCCCAAGTAAGTTCTTTAACTTTCATAGATCGTTTATTGTTTATTTTAGTGTTTATAGCATAATTGATGTACACGTGCAATTTCTCATCTTTCTATTTATCACATGACAATGAAATCCAGGCTTGTAAACAATATTTAAATCACTTCCCTGTGTCTTCCATGATTTGTACCTAAATGGCAAAATTCTGAGAGTTGAGAAGCAGCAATCGCACTGGATCAACCAACATCAGTGCATGGCAAGCAGCACCATTGTAGAAGCACAGTGACATTGACATTTATTCTACTCTGGTTCACTCTAGAGGTGCTGCACAAGGACCCTCCTGAAATTTGGAGTCTGAAAAAGGAGCAGTCTGTACTCTCCACTGTACCTGTGGTGGTTCAGGTGAAGAGGGGTGAGAATCAACACCTCGGTTGATTTCCCAGACAATTCTGAGCACAGAGTACTTAGGTAGCTTATAGCATCTGCAGCAAAGGCAGGATGGCTGTCGGTGAAAGACCAGAGGATCTGCCATTTCTAGTATCTGCACCTTTGACTGAAAAAAAAATCATTTGAGGTCTCACCAGGAAAATGAAAAGTTAAGTTGGTAGACATGCTAGTTAAACTGAGTGTTTATTACATAATACATGCATGGATTAAGCACCATGATGTGCTCCGTATACCATAATATTTTCATGTGTCAACTAAAAAAATCTTTATATGTATAAAGTTGTATCATCTTTAATGAAAATAAAATTTTATTTGAAAAACCTGCAGTGGATCCTCTTTGGCCTGTGTGAACAAATGGGTTCCATGACCCAGACCACTGCGGATTGACGTCCTCTTACCCACACTGACTTTGCAGAAACATTGTCTTGCCTGCACTTCTGAGACCACATGTCCATGCTGTCTCCTGACAGAATGCACCTCCTGCGCGCAGTGTGAACACTCTATTAAGAAGCCCTCAGGGCAGTGAGTTGTGCTCTGCAGCACATGCAGATCATTTGGGTCTGGGCAAAACTAAGCACATCTGCAGGGCTGGCTCAGCCATTGCCAGGGCCAAGTCCCCAGGTGTCCCAGACCAGAGGGAATAGCACATGGTTGCCTGTAAAGAACATGTTTTCTGACCGTTTGACTAAGATCAAGTAAAGGACATGTTTTCTGTTAGAGTGTGACAGGACGCAATTTGCTATTTGATGAGTACTGTGTACTTTGCTCACCTCATGGTATTAAGATGTTTTCTTGCTGCCTTTTCATCTAAGATGGATTACTGAGAAATCATTTCCCCATATGTAAGAAATTTAAGACACTTTCCATATATGGTACCTGTGGATGTACATCAATAAATGTCAATAAAGGTCACAGCTATTGCAATGAGTCCTGAATATGTTAGTGTGGTAGAACATTTTCACATGCAAATGGTGATAGACTAAGATGCAACTTCCATAGACAGATGGAAATATAGATACATAGAGAGATGAAGGATAAACATAGATAGACAAATGATGCATAGATAGATGCATAGATGACAGATGGTAAAATTATAGACATATAATAAGTAAGTAGTAGATAGATGATTGATAATTAGTTTATAGATAGATGATATAAGATAAATGATTGATGATGATAGGTAGGTGATGGACAGTAAAAATAGAGACAGATGATAGGTAAATAGTAGATAATAGATGGGGCTCCTGATCTGTTTTAGACAAATAGATCCTCCTTCAGATGTATATACTAAAGACATTTATTTAAAAACAATATGAAATGGCATCTGTGGCAGCAGATGCTATGGGAGGCTAATATGGTTGATTTAACTAGAGTAAAGGGAACTGATTGTCCACAGATCCGAAGATGGTTCTTATAGCAGTTATACTTTCTCTCAAGCACAAGTAAAAGGAGATTTATTTGACTTATGGTGCCAGAGACAAGATATAGCCCTTTATTGCAGAAAGGGCATGGCAGGCAGCAGAAGCTCGAGGAGGGTTAACACGTCCATCATGGAGGCTGAGAGAGCTCACCCATGCTGCAAGCTGCTAAAACAGACTACAAGCAGGGCATGGTTAACCCAACCTCAAGTCCCACCCCCTATCACACGCCTTTCTTCAGCAAGGCTCCACCCCCGGAAGTTCCATAATCATCCCAAACTCCAACAACAGCTAAGGATTCAAACGCATGAGCCTGAGGGGACAACTTACATTTAAACCATGACAGCGCTGTTGGACCATTGTCATTTGCTGGGATGGAATGAAACATGAAAATACACATGTGTGAAAAATTCCCAAGTACGCTGGGTCCTAGGAATGCCCAGGAAATTGCTGCTGCATGGGATGCAACACCAGTCACAGTGTGCTCTGCATCATCTTAGCCTGGAGAGGCATGTCGGTGTGTGTGGTGGAAGGTTTGTGCTGTGGTCGTGTAAGTGTCATTCATTCAGCCTCTTTGACAGTATAAACATGTTTATGAATGAAAATTATAATCAGCATTTTCATTGTTTCAGAGAACAGATGCAATGCAGGGAGAAGGGCCAGGCTCAGCCCAGTGGTTCTGCTGCCAACTACTCAGGATCTCTCTAGCTGTGGATTTGTCTGATCGGTGATGACCAGGAACAAAAAGTACAAGCTGCATTCATGCTGCTATACAAACTTAAGTCCCAAATCTGAAAGATGAAGCAAAAGAAATATTTAAATTTGATAATGAAGTTTCTGGTTTTCTCCCATGCTTTCCTGTTGTGTGTGTGTGTGTGTGTGTGTGTGTGTGTGTGTGTGTGTTTACAAGAGATCTCTTGATTGTGAGTTCTTATGAAGTCCAAATTGACATTGGGAATAATCCTTAATTGTTTTACCTTCTTTTTCTTTTATCTGCTGTTCCCCAGCTGTGCCTTACAGGGTTAATAACATTTGCACATAGAATCACAAGATCTGAATTCAGGCCCTTTGCTTTTGACTTCAAATCCTTAGCCATCATCCCAACCCCTAATGATCTTCTTTACCTTATGACAGTAAAATTTTCTTGCCATTTACCCAGAATGGTGAATGGTGTTTGTTAATACTTCCAGACAACTCAGAGCTGAAGATCCTGACTATTCCAGATAGGAAGAGATGTGAACTTCACAATAAGAGGCTGTGTAAATAGAAGAGAAGATAGACAATTGTTCAATAGACCTCACGTATTTAAATAAAAATTCAGACTACGATATGCACAGAATAGTGTCTGGATAAGCAAGGTAAAGCCCAGCCAGGGCGGTGTCTCTAGTGTCCATCTGTGCTCTCTAGAGCAGTAGTTGTGGCCCACAGGTCTGATGGGCATTTCCCAGCACCTCCATCCAGCAAAGCTGCAATAGGTCTGTGTTTGTGCACTTGCAAAAATCACAGTTGGGTTTGCAGCACTGAACATATCATACATGTCAGTGAGAAATGTCCCAGTAGGTCCATTTATACTTTCTTGTCATTTTTGCTTGAACCCCCTTCAGAAGCAGACCTTTTCTGTTCACCAAGGACTCAGATCTACAGGAATCCGCAATGAACCATATGTTAGTGCTTATCCTGTCTTTAGATTCTAAGAGAGAACAGCTGTGAGGAACTGTGTGAAATGAATCAGAGTTTTTTTTTTAATTTATTTATTCCACTCATACAAACTTAGTAGGCACTCCGGTCCCTTCCTCCCTCCCTCCATCTCTCCCTGTATCCCCTTGCTCCCTCCCCCCTTTTCCCCTTCCTTTCCCCCATCCCTGCCTTTGTCCCAGTGCCCCCTCTGCCCCCCCCATTTCCTGGAGCATCCTCGAGTGTGCATGTCATACTTCCCTCTGGGTCCTCCACTCTAATGAGGTGTAAGGACTCAGTATCAATGCCTAGAGCTCTTTGTTGTGTTCCCCTTTAGTACAGGAACACTATTGTGGCTGTTAGTACCTTGCTTCTAAGGATCCTAGTGTCTGTGATCCATGCTAGACTTTGGGGTGTCACTGATATGTCGGTCATTGCGCATGTCATGTAAAGTCCTATTATGGTTACTTCAGCCCTACCTTGTGTGGAGTATCTTGCATATCATTGCTCCTCCCCATATTTAGGCTCTTACCGCCACCTCTTCCAAAAATTTCCCTGAGCTTTAGGATGGGGAGAGATTAGGCTGACCTGGTTCCAGTTGAAAATAACATAATGCTACAAGGTGAAATGTGAAGCCACTGAGCACAGAGAAGAGAGGAAAGTTGGCTGTGATCTCTGTGCTTGAGGGGAGTAAGAAAGGGTCAACTACACGGGAATTCACAAGAGGGGAGTATTTTCCATTCATAAGTACAGGACATGATCTCTGGTGAAGAATGTGCAGGGCACCTCCTGATATTTCCTCATATCTGTCAATTTGATAATTGAAGGTTTGAGATCTGGGAACAGTTTGATAATTGAAGATTTGAGATTTTTGAACAGTTTGATAATGAAGGTTTGAGATTTTTGAACAGTTTGATAATTGAAGGTTTGAGATCTCCCTATCTTCCTCTCCCTCTCTCCCCTCTCCCTCTCTCCTTCTCTTCTCTCCCTCTCTCCCTCTCTCCCTATCTCCCTCTCCCTCTCCCTATCTCCCTCTCCCTCTCCCTCTTCTTTTCCCTCTTCCTCTCCCTTTCCCTCTTCATCTCCCTCTCCCTCTCCCTTTCTCTTTGTGACCAGTCAGGAACTTGCAATCAAACTGCCACATACCCACATGACATGGGTCAGTCTTTACCTTTGTAAAATAAGCAGCTTGCTGCAGCTGCACAAGCACATGCCCCTCACTAGTACCTAATCTGCGCTACCTCCTGCCACAGATCTGCTTGATCCGCATTGACTAAATGGACTCTACATGATAACTTTTTAGATTGAATTACTCAGTAGTTTATTTATAAAGACAGAGGATGAGAGAGTCTCCACTGTTTGCAGCAGCACACACTGGGAGACGCAAGGACAATTTTATAGAGTGAGTTTCCTCTTCACAACATGTGGGTTCCTAGGGTGGAGCTCAGGTTGCCAGTTTACACCTTTATCCCACTAGGTCATCCTAATTTAGTTCCTGATTTGGGGACTTCCATGTTCTGTACCATAAAATCCACTGTGTTAGATTCATTATTCCATTCCTAAACAAATGCAAGACTGAAACAACTTAATGGAAGAGAGGTTTTTCTTCATACTTAGATGTTCTGCTTGCATTTCCCCACCATGGTAGGCACATTCACACCAATATCAGTACTCAAAAAAAACTGGCCACAGAAATTGGTGAAAAAGGGACATATTTTCTGGCTTTGTAGAAGGAGGGTATACTGAAGTAACCAAGACATGTATTGCAATATGATTGTACTGACATCTATAAAGTCACAAGCAAACTACTTAAGGGAGTGAACACTGCTTTTTATTCTTTCTTCTAATTCTTTCGCTTGGCAGATGGGTCCATACCAATACCTGGGGCCAAGGGAAATGGTCACACCATATTCACAGACTTTTGAGAAATGCAAAAATCTTCACTTAGCAGAACACGTCTGGCAGAGTATGCTGAACTATACCAGCTTCCACAGCACCCTGCGTTTTGTTCATTCCTAGGAACTAGATTAACCCACTCTGGGTTTGACCTTCCCAACTACTTATTCAAATACTGCAGACTTGCTTAAGGCTTAACTTGATTACTTATTCTTCACAACTCTTCCAAGAGCTCAAGTCTTCAGTAGTCAAGATGACACCTGTATATAACTATGACATGTATGAGCACACACACACACACCTGTGAATATATATGTAGAACATGCTAGAAAGCTGGTCTTTCATGGTAAGTGCTACAAATCACCTGCCATAAAACATTTTTTTTATATTTGGTCTATCTTGTAAATAACACAAATTTCATTATACTGCAATGAGTTTCCTTACATTGTGATAGCAAATCATCTCAAGTTTATTTTATTTCCCAGAAAGTATTATCATTCTACATTTCTCAGTATAGAAATATTCTTTACTGCAAAATTAAGTCATGTGCAGCCAGTGATTAATCTACCAGTATTATTACACCATTGCATATAAAATATGTATTTCCTGAACTCCTCTGACTAAGAGGTACAAATCCAATCCTATGCATTTTCATAATTTCCCCATGGATTATACAAGGAATTAATTAATATGTGACTGAAAAAATCTTTATCTTTTTATGAAAATATTTTATTAACATTTTCACCCGCTTAACTATTACTGCCAAAAGCACTCATGACAGCCAATTATAAAGAAGTAGGAAATGAAAATCCAAGAAACTCCACCATGGTTCACACAGTCAAAAGAGCACAGCTCAAAGCTTGTGTGTTATAGCATCAGAGTGAGAAGAGGAAATGATTTACACAGAAATTTACAGAGAAAAAAGTCCAACTTTCTACCAGAGTAGATGCTCATCTGATTTTATTTTTCATATCGTCGGCTATTCATGAAAAATTTTCCAAGTGACACTGTTGCAATCTTCTGATCCAGAGAGAGAGAAACCCATAGGCAAGATGGCCAAGGATGTGAGCTATAAATAAGGCAAATGGCCGTCTCAGCCTCAGGATGCTTTTCAAACCCTGTCAGTTCAACAGGCTTCCTTAATGCACTTCTGCCAGCAACCCGGACGAGTGGTCTCAATCTCTCCACTGCTCCTTTTGCCACTCAACCCCTGAACAACCCTTTACTTAAATTCCACTTCAGGCTTCATGTTCCCAAAGTGAAATATGTGACGATCGGTGGGGTAAGTCGTGGAAGGGGTGGGTTTTCAGGTGTTTGTCTTTTGGGGGGATGCGTGGATGAAAGGGAATGATTATAAAACTTCAGTCTTTTGGGCCCATGATATCACTACAAAAAACCCATGACACCTCAGATATAATAACTTCCTTTATTGCAAGTTAACAGGCATCGATGAACTAACTTGCAGGGTGAAGTACTGGTCTTTGTAAGGTTAACCATGTTCTTTTTTTTTCCATAATCTTTTATTTTAATTTTAGTTCCACTCATACAAACATAACAGGTACAAAACAACATACCGGTCCCCTCCCTCCCCTCCAGCTCCCACCAACCTGTGCCCCAGTTCCCTTCCCCTTTTCTCCCCATCCCACATTGCCCTCCCCCTCCCATCCCCAGAGCATCCTTTAATGTGCAGGCCAAATTCTCCTCTGGGTCCTCCTCGTCCGATGAAGGTTTGCTCTTGGCATTTTTCCGGAACCTTTCCTGTGTCCCCGTAAGCAGAAGACACTACTGTGCTGTCAATCCCTTGCGTCCAAGGATCCTAGTGTCTTTAGCAAATGCGACTTTGTGGGGGTAAAATAGTGTGTTGAGAATTGCGCAGGGCATGCAAATCTAATTATGATTGCTTATGGGCCCTAACTTGTGTGGAGTGTACGCAAATCATTGCTCCTCGCTTCCCTCCCATCCTCGTGCTCTTACAATCTTACCAGCCCCTTTCCGCAAATGTCCCTGAGCTTCAGGATGGGGAGAGATTAAGCTGTGGTGGGGCCCAGGTCCGCGTCTTATACAGGATAGCCACCGGCCTGTTTTTTGTTTTTTTTTTTGTTTTTTTTTTTTTTTTGTTGCCATTACTTACATCCAACGACCATCTCCTAACTCTAACCTCACAAGCATCAAGAAACATGTGTCTTTAGGATAATATTACAGGTATGCTGGCCTCAACATAGGTTTGGCAGAAATATGAATTTGGTGACAAAACATTCTGGGGGATTCGGGGGTATTCAGAAAATCACCATTTTGTTTTGAAATTAACAACTTTGCATAATTTTAAACACTGTCTCTTAGTAGGAGCTAATTATGTAAAAGAAACTTCCATCATTGTATCTTTTCTGACATTAGTCTGGAAAGTGAAGACTGACAAACTCCATCACCTTGATTGCCTTGACAGGTAACACTAAAAGTATATAATCCATCTTACTACGTTATGGCTTAAAGATAATAAGAAGAATGCAAAGCAAAACTTGGTGGTAGCTTGTTACTGTCTCCATTGATCCTCCTATCATGAGAGAACACTCCAACCAACATGAAAGAAGGGAGATTAATTGGGTGGCTTAGGTTCCCAGAGGGTAGATACAAGTCCAACAGTATGAAAAGGCACTGCAGGTTAAAACCATGAGGTGAAGACTAGATCAGTCGGTCTATCACATAGACGCCAGAGTACTCTGATTACGAGTTCCACACAGGCCAAGTCCCAGTGTAGAAAACTAGATCTGAAAAACATCAAGCCTGTCCAAGCCTGGCAAGAGCTAGAGGATATAAACCAGGAGCTGTGGGCAATTTCCTATCCGAAACACAATATTTGGACGCATGAAAAAATATCAGAATGTTACCAAAATCTTGTGTCCCTGACAGAGTTGCTGCAGCTGAAGTGAGAGACATCTAAGTTCAACATGAAAACCAGAACTTCAGGGCGATTTCCACCAGAAAAGAAGCACGAGTAATCTTCAGATTCCAGGGCGGCTCTGAGCCAAGATCTCAGCAGATATCAACAAATCAGGGAGAAGTCATGTTGACCCAACCATTTACACTTCTGCTTCTCAGTATGCTTTATTTATATTATATAGGATGGCTTATGAATGACTTTAATCACTGTGGGAGGTAAATGACACATTGGTTGATAGTAACAAGTTACAAAGTCATTAGGTTGCAGGTTGCTGATGGTGAGGGTGCATCCGCTCACCATCCACTCCAGTGAACCGTGAAGAGAATCTCATGGTTTACAAATAGTTGCAGCATCATGAGGATTTGAGGAACTTGTCTGGCTTCTTTTCTTTGATACCAATGTAAGCTAAGGCAGCTAGGGCTGACCTGACTTTGCAGTTGATGGTGACCTCTGTCTCCTGGAGATGCAGCAACAGAATGGAGTCTGGTCAGCTTAATGGTAACATCCACACCTGACATTGGGAATGCAACAAAATAAGGCATCGGCATATTGATAATAATGAAAGAGCTAAGTTTGACTAAATATCTGTCAGGCTGTTCACTTTGAGGGTGGGGAGACACCATGTTATCATATACCTGAAGAGTAGCAAAGTCACCAGAATCTTAGAAGGGGCGCTTCATGGCCATGGCTGGTGTCCTGAAAGTGGGACTGGAACCCATGCACAGGTATAAACCACCAGCGCCCTGATAATAGTCCTCAGGCGGGGAGCGGTGCGCTGGGTATGGTAATCAGAGCGGCAGCTAGACAGGGAGCAAGCTAATAGAGCTGCTGGCCCATATGGAAGTGAGTCAGAAAGGGCTCAGTAACCCCTGATGCCCGCCAATTCTTCCGGACACGTGCAGATTTTGCCCTCACAGATGTATTTTTTCCTTTCGAGGGAGTCGCAAACATATGTTAGGGCTCCGGTGTGGGAGTGGAGTGATAGAAAATTCCACACCTGAATTCCGCCTATGCATTTTCCTTCTAGGCTTTATTTTCAGAGTACTAGTGTGTCAAAAGATTTTTGTAAACATAATCAAAAAGAGCAGCCATCGGGAACAAGTAGAGGCTTTATCCCAGGCACACACAGGTTTGTTCAACATAGGTAAATCATAAATATAAGTTCATAATGGTACACCAGCCAAAGTCCAAGACCACATGATAACTACTCGATAGTGCAGAAAAGCTTTTGACAAGATCCAACAAGGACAGCCTTTTTAATGATCAAAACAGCTAGAGACAGATAAGGAATGGAAGAAACCCATTTTTTCATATAATAAAATAAAAGCTGTATACAACAAGCCAACAGCGCAAGGATTATGCTCAATTTGGGGGGGACACATTGAAGCATTCCCACTTCGATCAGGAACTGACAAAGGCTGTCCAATCTCAACTCACCACTTTCTAATTCAATTTGTCTTGAAGTCGTAGCTGAAGCATAAGACGAAAGGACATAAGAAAGGGATTTCAAATCGGCAAGGAAGAAGTCAGCTATCCCTATTTGGCAGATGACATAATCTTATACCCTGAGATGAATCCCCCAAAAACTCCACCAGGAAAGCTCCTGGACTAATTGAGGAACGTCAGCAGGGTGGCAGGTTACAAATAAATGTACAAAAATCCAGCATGGCTTCGCTATATGCCCGAATGAAAGAAGAATGAAAAAAAGCCATGAAAAAAAAGATCCCAATTTACTATAGCTCCTAAAAAAATGAAATACCTTGCTATAAACCGAACAAGGAGGTAAAGAACCTTACAATGAAAACTTTTAAAACCGCTAAAGAAGATGACAGAATACACAGAAGGTGGGAAAGACATCCCAGGTTCTGAATTGGCAGAATCAAGTATCAATAAAAAATGGACCATCCTACCACAGGCAATAGAAAGATTCAATTCTATACCAATTAAATCCGCAAGCTTCCTTTTTTTTTTGTTAACTTTTTATTTTTTTAACTTTTTTTTTAATTATTATTATTTGATTCAACTGTGGGTAGGTGCGCGCACGTGTGTGTCCCTGTGTGTGTGGGTATGTGTGTGGTGTGTGTGGTTGGTGTGGTGTATGCGTGTGCCTTGTGTGTGTAGAAGAACAAGGAACAATGCGCGAACCCCCATGGACACCTCCCGTCCTTCTGCCGCTGGGATTCACAGGCGCCGCCTAACCAGGACCAGAAGCCGCAGGCCAATACCCCGCTTCCGGATGCGTCTATATTACGTGGGATCTGGGAATCCGAACCGGGACCCTTCCGCCTGCAAGGGCGGAGGCTTAACCCCTGACCACCTCTCCAGCAAGCCCCCCAAAGCAATATCTTTTATCTTTAAAGAAGTTGAGCAAACAATCTCAACGTTTTTATGGAGGCACAAAAAGACCCAGGATAAGGCAAAAAAAAACAATGCTGAGTACCAAACAACGGCTGGAGGTATCTCACACCAAACCTTATCCTATATGACAAATCCATAGTTATAAAAACAGCTGGTTGGCTTCAAAATGGGCACTGGCCAATGGGATAAGGGTTGAAGCCCAGACAAGAATCCCACAAAACTACAACACCAAAATTGATCTTGACAAGGGGCCCAAAGAATCCAATGGAACAGAAGCAGTATCTGCAAGAAAATGATGCTGGCAAAACTGGAATCACATATGCAGAAAGAAGATGTAAACTGGTATGTACTTGGTCACCATGTACAGACTTAATTCCAAAGTTGGATCCAGGACCGGCTCAATATAAAGGCCAAGACTATAAAAAATGGCAGGGAACTCCCCGGAGATGATTGACTAGGCCAAAAGTTCCTTATCAGAAATCCAATAAAACAGTCAATACCAACCAACACTTCAGTTAGATGGGGATCTTATGAACATTACAGAGGCGTCTGTTCAGATTAGAGATTTACTGAGCGACAAAGGCAAACCACAAAATGGGGAAAATCTTCACTACCTTACATCGGAGAGACTCTATTATCAGAGTCACAAAGACTTGAAACTAAACACCAAGGAAACAAATGGCCCAATTAAAAACAATGGACCTTTGAACATAAAAGAAAAAAACTTTATCAGGGATGAAATTAAAATGGCCTAACAAATATCTTAAAAAAAATGCTCCACATCCTTAGCCATCAGGGAAATCAATCAAAACCTTCCTGGGGGGGGAGAATATCTCTCACCCCTGTCAGGATGGCAAAAATGCCACAATACAAACACAAAAAAAACAAAAATGGCTTGGTTGTTGAAAGGATGTGTAGAGAGGGTAACTCTGTGGCTACAATTTCTAGGTGTAATGCAATGCACTCATCAGCCCCTCTGGCGAGCTGTCAGGCAATTCTTTAAGAAGAGAGAAATGCATATGACCCAGCTCTGCCACATTTTGGGGGAATATACCGCCCCATAACAGGCAGAGGTTTCACACCTTGATAACACAAGCCGACCTGGTTCATAGCAGCGCTGTTTTTAACAATAGCAAAGTCATGGAATCAACCCGAAATGTTGTCCCAACAGTTGGTGATGGTAAGGGAAAATGTGGTACATTTATACCAATGAAACCGACGCGGAGCAGCAGCCAGCCATCAAAATGATGAATTAATGCAATTCTTGTTGGGAATGGATGGATTAAAAAACATTATATTGAGTGAAGTGGCCCAGACACAACAGAAAATACAGAGCCGGAGGTACTCCCTAATAGGTGGTATCCTAGTAAACTAAACCCCTTAGAAACACACGCAAAGATACATCTCATGTAATACTACAGGAAGTGCAAAGATAATAAACAGGAGAAAAGGGGAAGGAAGGCCCCACCAGACAAGGAGAGAGGGGATCATGCTACAGCAGAGATAATAGGCCCACATCAAGGAATGCAAGTAAGTAATGAGACATCTGGTATAGCTCAGACTTTCCTTCCTGATAACTTGCAACTGATGGGGTATGAATCTTACCAGAAAGGGAAGGCATCTCTGGCAATAGATAGGTAATCATTTTTTTTGCCAATGGGAGACTGAAACCCACCCCTCACCACAGTTCTCATTTCTTATTCCATCTAGAGTTGAATCTTATCCTTATAATAAGACTCTATTTTAACAGAGCCTATTTTTTATATCCTGGCCAGGGGTGACATCAATGACCCATCAGATGGAGCCAGGCTTGCGGAGCAGCAAAAAACTGAAAAAAAATCAACCAGAACCATAATTCAGAACATCAGAGAAGCTTATCAACACCTGGAACTAGATCCAGACCTAATCTCTCCCCATCCTGAAGCTCAGGGAAATTTTGCAGAAGAGAGTTCGGTAAAGATGTAAGAGCAACAAGATGGGGGAGTCAAGATCTTCAAGATACTCCACACCAGTTAGGCCTGACGGACGACAATTATAACAGGACTCTGCATATCTGTGCAATGGACCACAACTTAAATCATTGACCCTTCAAAGTCTAGCATGACTAAAGGGCACTAAGGATCTTTAGAAGGCACGGGTTAATAGCACAACAGTTATTCCTATACTTTATGATAGGCGAACACAAGAAAGATTCTAGGAAATAGCCACTGAGGTCCCTAACACCTCACGCAGAGAGGAGGACCCAAGAGGAATGGTTTGATAATACACTTAAAGGATGCTTCATGAGATGGGGGTGAGGAGCACTGGGAGAAAGGAGGGAAGGGGAAAAGGAAGGGTAAGGGGGTAAAGAGCAGGGAGGTCCAGGGATTTCAGAACAAGATGGAGAATTTTTCCAAAACCCAAAGGAAATACCCAGAATGACAAAAAGTTTTTCATTACTTTCACAAATTAAAGACCTCTGTCCAACAAGATGAAATATAGCAGAGTCTAATATTCGCTTTGGCACTATTTGATGAGTTTAGGCATAATAGTAGGATGCCATAATAGTCCCCTACCCCCAGCCTGTCCTTTAAAGGTAGTGAGAGGGAGGGGACAGGGGGTACCTATAAAACGTTTGTATGAAGCAGAAAAATAAATAAATTTAAAAAATAACAATTTGGCCCACAACATCTCTTGGTACGTTTGGGCGATGGGTTAACAAAACACCAATATTAGTGAACTAAGAGAAATGGTTGGGACCATTTCACAGACGTATCTGGAAGGCAAAAATCTCAATTGCCAGAAAGAATAGGCAATATGATAGGTATATGGAAGTAAATACTAATATAACCTTCTTTAGCCAGTTCCCAGCCATCTTGTTTCATAATGCTAGGACTAACCAACCCACTATGGGAGTTGGCTCTCCACAGGCGTCCGCGCTCCAAGTTTTGCTTCAATCGCCGCAGGGACCGACGGTGGGCCGAGTGGGGGAGCGAACTGCTAGTCTAGCATCGGGATGGCACGGTCCGATCCTAGATCTCCCTTGGAAGATCGCAGTCTGAATTGATCCGTCATTGCTCCGGCGTCAGCTGGTGGGTCGCTGCTTACGTCGTCGCCCCGTCATGTCGGCCCCCTCTAGCACTGACCGACTCGGGAGTCTGCTTCCACTCCCTGTTCCTTCACTACGGCTCCTTCCGACCGCTAGTCTCTGCTGAGAGCGCTATTCCTGGCTGTGGTCGATGTGTCTTGGGTGGGGTAACGCGACTGTGCCTCTGGCGCGCACTCATGTCGCTCTCTTCTAGCTCCTGTGGGTGAATACCCGGGGTGCACTGTGGGGGCGGGGTGAGGAGGAGGTAGGTGAATAGGGAGGCGGGATGGTCAGGTGGGGGGGGGGGGGGGGCGTGCGTGCATCACACAGTGACAGTACTAGTGAGTGTGACGGGTGTGGTGTGTGTGTGGTCGGATCCTGCGGAGAATCACAGTCGCGTCGGACGCTGCGGGGGGGTGGGCCGTGTGTTGGAGCGGGAATGCGGTGTCTCTGTGCCTCGGCGGCCGTGCGCACCTGCATAAAATGTTTCATTGTATTTGCCTATCTTGTTAAAAGTACAAATTTCATCAACATTTTAACGCATATTTATTTTATTTCCCAGAAAAAAACAGTATTCTCTATTCATTGGTACAGAATATTCCTTTACTGAGAAAACAGTATGGCAAGCAGAACCCATGTACTGAAAAGTGGATCTACAAGTATAATCACAACATTGCATGAAAAAAGTGTATTTGCCTGAACTCCTTTGTCTAGAGATATCAATCAGATTGCCTTTTCATGTTTTCACCAAGAACTAACAAAGAATATATTATATGGTGACTCAACCGCTTTTCTTTCTCATGAAAAGATTTATGTTAAAGTTTCACATCAGGTCACCACTTAAAATATTGAGCTTCTGACCAAAAGAAGTAAGAATGACAGTAACCCAATCTTAAAGAGTAAAAAAGAAAATCTATGTAACTTCCATCATGGTTCACAAAGTCAAAAGAAAAAGTCAGAACTTGTGTTTTAAAAGAATCACAAGTGACAGAAATGATTATAAAGAGTTACACAGAACAATTTCTGCTTGAATAGATGCGCATCGGGATTTGTTCATTCTTCTGCAATGCATGAAAAATTTACAGTGGGGACACAGTATCGTCGTCTGACCCCACAGAGAGGAACCCCGGCAAAGAATGTGCCAGTGATGAGCGCTGTGAAGGAAGACAGATACCTCTATAGACTCAGATTCTTTTGTATCCTTTCAGTTCCACAGGCCTTCCTCATGTACAATCTGCACCCCTAGATCATTTGGACTTCTCCACGTGAATCTATTGTGGCAGTGACCATGACCAACCTAGTGGCTTAAAAGGTCACTTCAGGATGCAGGTTTCCTACGGAAGTACATGGCTATGGTTGGGCGCTGTATGGAGTGGGTTCAGATGTGCTTTTGGTTGGGGGGATACCTGACTTTCCCTAAATAGAAGGAGTGACATAACGTTTAGCTCTTTTCCCCCATGAAGTTCATTATAGTTTTCAATACTTTTGATTTAAAATTTGCTTTAATACAACATTAAATCATACGCTATGAGCTTGCAGGAGTGAAAGAATTGATCTTGTAGCAACACCGTGTTCCTTTCCACTTCCTCACTGAGTCGTCACAGGACTCAAACAGGACGTTCCTAACATAATTGCTTCAGGAACAAGCAGCCCTACGATTTGCCTAAACTCCCATCAAATAGAGGCCAAAGCAATAATTAGTACTTCGCTATATTTCATCTGTTGGACAGAGTCGTCAATTTGTGAAAGTAAAGCAACCGGTTTTTGTCATTCTGGGTAATTTCCTATCATGTCGTTGGGTATTGGAGAAATTCTCCATCGTGTTCTGAAATTCAAACTCACTCACTACGTTTAAAGAACAGTTAAAGGAGTGGACCTGGAGATAAAAAGATTTTCACATCTCAAAACAACCACTGCAGCAGTCTCAGCCTGAAAGACTTGCAACTTACTACTACTGTCTAGACAGTAATTACAGTGCTCCTCATCCTCACGCAGTGACTACTTTTAGGCAGTTGTCCTTCAGCTTGACCTTACCAGACAAGTCTGAGAGCCTCAATAACTATCGCGTACGAAGTAAATATGCGGTGTCGGGGCGGGGGGGGGGAATACGTGGGGGGGGGGGGGGGGGGGGGGGTAATGTTAACGAAGACGGGGAAGAAAGGGGGGGGATCCGGGGGGAGGAGCGGTGGGGCCACTGACTCTGATCAGAACCACAGAGGATCCACTTTCCTTTTCTACTGTTCACAACCACTGTCAGGCATCATAGTTCTGAACAAGACCACCAAAGGAAATAGCGAATACTCAGCTTACCAAATTACAATACACTGAATTTAAATTGCTCATTATTTATATTATGTTTGTTTATCTCAGGTTAATACTTATAGGCAAATCATAATACTTTCCTAATGCCATCAAAAGTTTCCTAGAAGGTCACAAGGGCTGACTTTGATCCGCTGTTAGTTAAAAAAAATCCCCTTTCTCGATTGAATGATAGACAGATAGGTGATATAGCTTTAGCTAGAGCTATTGATAATAGATATGGGATATGGATATAGATATTTTTTTTGCTCAACAATTCTGAACAGATATCTAACAAACTCAAATACCTCGTAAACTCTTGAGCGGTGTCCCTTATCACTCAGCTGTCGCCACAGTGGGCTCGTGTTTCTGGCTTTGCTAGTGAGGATGAGGAGAAGGAAAGGAGCATCCTTCTCCTGGCCCCTTTATTCCTGGGAACCTTCCATGTCCTTGACAGATGACTATGTCTAGAAATGCTCTGCCAGTGGAGCTCTAGGAGGGAGGCAGCTGGCAGCCCAGGCTCACACACTTCGCTGTCAGTGAGTCGTTTGGTGTAGGCTTGTATCTTTTGGGGCATGGGTAACTGCTATACTGTTGACGATAATAATCTGCGTTGGTCCTTCAGATCCAGGCTGCTGCTGCTTGAGGGTAAAATCCTGTGCCATCCTTTGCCAAACCTCGAAGGGACCCCAGAGTGCAACCTGGATGGATAATATATCAAGGAGCTTAGATCTGTTTTCGTCTTCTGCTGATTAGGCCAAGGAGTGCATAACGAAACACTCTGGCATGGCCGGGCACTTGATGGTGACTCTCTGTTCTCTTAGAGGGCGATAGGAGGAATGGAGGTGGATCATCCAGACATCAGAGGTAGTACGATAGGTAAATTAAAACAGCAGGACATACAGT
>JALPQD010000078.1:1339667-1377486 GCA_023101885.1 Typhlomys cinereus
AAGATAAGGGTAAAAGAAGTCTAAGGGACAGGCGATTAAGCGGGGAGATGATAAGAAGGAGGGAAAGAAAAATGGGGAAAGGGGGGGGGGGGGAAGAAAAAGGGGAAAGAGAGCGCAGCAGAAAGGGAAACAAGCAGCGGGGGGAAAAAAAAAGAGGGGGGGGAGAGGGAATAATAGGGACAAAAAGAAACAAAAAGGGAAAAAGGAGAAAAAGGGGGGACAAAGGAGAAAAAAAGGGGAGAAAAGAAAAACCGAAAAAATAAAAGACAAAGAAAGGCGGAAGCAAAAAGACAATGACGGAAAGAAAACTAAAAAAAAGAAGAAGAAAAAAAAAAAAAAAAAAAAAAAAAAAGAAAGAAAAAAAAAAAGAAAGAAAGAAAGAAAAAGAAAGAAAGAAAGAAAGAAAGAAAGAAAGAAAGAAAGAAGAAGAAAGAAGAAAGAAGAAAGAAAAGAAAGAAAAGAAAAGAAAAGATGGCTGATCCTGGAAGCGCCCTCTTGGGGCAGACAACAGTCTTGCATCCTAGTATCTGGATAACTTTTTCTCTTTTTTTGTCTCAGATACATTGGGAAGATTCAGCAGAAAGCAGCCTGAAAGCCTGAGCTGCAGAGATTCTGACCCTGGACCCTCACTAGCTCCCACCTGCCAGCTCCTCGCCTGGCTTCAGGCATCTCACATCTGCCTCCCTGGAGGTTTATGTTCTGGTGTTGGTCACTGTGGGGGGCATCCCAATGCTCAGGACAGTAGTAGGTGCAACTTCTTCACAAGCTGTTAACGGGAGAGTGAAATCCTCCGCGAATCCACTGCTCCTGGTCTTTGATGGAACTCCAATTTCAAGGTGGATGCATCAGAATCCAAGAGCTAAGGCGCTTTCCTCACTTTGCTTCAAAACCAAGCATAATAGCAGCGATATTCTGATTGGTTGGGCAAGTCCGGTGACACTTTCTCTTAGAGAGGCCCACAGCAAGGTTGGAGACTGGGAGACCTGGATATCACATCTGGCATCTGATGTTGAACAAACAAAATATACACACTTAGTATGCTTTAAGCAGACTTAAAAATCTGAAAGCACAGATCGCACTAGGCTGAGTCAACCCACAAATCCAGGGTGCCATCTTGCTCATGGGGAGCCAGAGCAGCAGAAGGCCCAGGAGCTGGGTGGAGATCCTCATGGTGGATCTTTGAGGTGACTGGGGCTGATTCTGTCTGGTGTTAGAAGAGCTTGTTATGAAGTCCTCCAGGCAGTGAGCACATGCAGATCAACAGGAGCCGGGCAGTGCTGGGCACAACCCTGCTATTCACTGTGGGATGGAGGCAGCCAGGGCCTGAGTGATTCCTGACTATCACACAGGGTGGGCTTTCTAGAGGTGCATGAGGTCACCTGGATTTATGTGTTCCCTCCTGTTACCACTCTGCACGAGCCAAGGGCTTCTATCCCACCTCTTACTTGAAGAGCACATATTATGTCCTAAGATTATGTTTCTCTCCAGCATTTTGTTTTATAAAAGATATTTAGGGAACTTTAAACCATGCTTGAAATAGACCTCTGAACTAGGTGGAAGTAACTCTTTCATAGTTGAGTAGCATGAGTGTTACAAAGAACACGTATTATAATATTTGAGAGCAGTGTTAATAGGCTTTCAGTTTTTTTATTAGAAGAAAAATACTTTCATTGCAATTATATGTTAATTTGAATTGTTCCCTTTTGTGAGTGAAAGGTTATTTATTTATTGAAAACAAGGTAAATACAGACTACAATGCTTTGAGGAACCAGAAGATGAGGCTAAGGCCACAAATCTATCCCTGAAAGCTGAGCTTCCTCCATCCCTCATACAGTTCCCTACAGGGTTCTCCATGCCCCTCTCTCCTTGCCAAAACCACATCTTCAGCATTCACCTGCATCAAACAACCTAAGCTTTAGGTTGATGATCTTTTTCTTTAAGTGGCTGGTAATTTGACCATAAGGAGATTATTCTTGGGCTGAGGAGAGGACTCAGGAGTTAAAAACCTTTGCTTTGCAAAGGAAAGGACCTGAGTTCAGATCTCTATATCCGTGTAAAAGAATGTCAGGCAGTTTGGGGTAGTGGTCTACAATTCCAGCCTGGAAAATGGAGCCTGGAAACACCAGAGTAAAGCAAAAAGGAGGGTAAAGCAATCCAGATGATTTCCAATATCATTCTTGGCTTTACAAGCAGAAGTGTTTGAGGGTCTTTGTGTATACATACCTGCACAAACATGTGCACACATACACAAATGTCATGCACAAAAAAGAGGAATCATGTTGTTTTTTACAGCATTTGTCCAAATGAAGATACAGTGATTTCCTTGTATCTAAATAATAATGAAATGAATAACATAAAGGAAATTATGAAAATACTATCCTACATTAGCTAGATTCATGATATATTTTATTTTATTTTATATATTTTTAGATTAGTACATGCATACAATTATATATTATAAAATTGTATAGTTTCTTCAAATCTGGGTCCTTCGTGTTGTTTTGTTTGGTTAATGATCAGATCTAGCTCAGGAAAGTGTGTTGAATGGATGTTCCAGGCATTACGTGATGCAGTTTGACAATAGAAACAAATGCTAAGTTACTTTCTACTGAACACTATCTACTCACTGGGAAAATACTTTCTCTTCTCATTCATGTGGTCTTCCTTTCACTTACTGTCACATTGTAAAATCCAGACAGTTGAGTTATAAATCTGAATAATAAAATGCTTTGAGGTAATCTTTAATTCTCATGCTCCAAACCTAACCAAAGATGAATGGTACCATGAACTGGTAGGAAATTGCAGTATAATAGGCAAAGGTGGATATTAGCATTTCATGAAACATATAATGACTCAACATGGAAAAATGGAAAGGTAAAAGAGCCACTGCAGACAATGAAATATCTGGGCCCTTCAATCTTTCAAACTGAATGGAAAATCTGGCGCTCTGCTGGCCTGTTGAACTTCAGTTGGTGAGGTTTCTTCTGTGATTATGATAGGTTCAGTGACCACATGCACACTAGTTAGGTACAGCTGTCAACCTGAGAATTGAGAGTTGAACTTTCTGTAATACCTATGAAGATTATTTCATTAAAGCAATCTCTGGCTGAGTCTGCAAGAGATTATCTCATTGATGTGGGAGAACATAACCCACAATGTTTGGGATCATTCCTTGGGCAGGTATGTAATGATTCTGAATTATCTTCACCCCAACTCCTTTCCTCACCCCTTTTTTTTTTTGCAAAACGCATGAGAGTTTTTATTAGCAGATTTGAACCTGGGCTCACAACCCGCCGGCAGAAGTGTCCTGCAGGGAAGCGCTGGCCCTTTGTCCAGGGGAAGTTTTCTATCTTACTGGTAAGGGGAGGGGACTTCCAACTTAGTAGTTACATGATTGGCTAACAGCCAACAGTTTTGGCGCACAGGGATTCCCCCCCTCCCCCCCCCCCCCGTGAGAAGTTTGAATTGGCACCTTACTACCCACAACACCTGAGATTCTCTCTTGGGCAACTCCAGTCTGCTGAAAAGTTCTTTTCAGGCACTCAGCTAGGCACATGGGGCTGCATTCCAAGCATTCCAAGCATTCCAAGCTCTCAGCCTGTCTCTAGTTAGCACTAATGGCTGCACTCTGATTGGGCCACATCATGAAAGCTATATACAAGAACTAAAAGAAAACCAAAATCAGGTTCTAGGTCTCCTCATTCCCCCCTCTCTCTGGGGCCTAATGGGCTCATGGTTGGCTCAGTCTTTCTCTCTGGCAGGGGCTGATATTGTTGCCTGAGAACCATTATTGGACAGTATTTATCCCCTAATAAAAGCTGTTAACCTTGGGGCCCAATCCAGTTGAGTTAGGACTCAGGTAGAGTTAGAGGTCAAGCTATTTGTTTGATATGGAGGGCTAATTTCCATATCCTTTTATATGGAAGTTGACCATCTTATCTCTGGGAGGATTGGAGTCAGTTTCTCAGCAGCAGTGTTCTTTCAGTTCTCACCCCTCTTTTACTTGACTAAAAATCTTTTCATTCTAAGTAAGTTCTTTATCTTTCGTAGATCCTTTATTGTTTATTTTAGTGTTTATAACATAATTGATGTACACGTGCAATTTCTCATCTTTCTATTTATCACATGACAATGAAATCCAGGCTTGTAAACAATATTTGAAACACTTCCCTGTGTCTTCCATGATTTGTACCTGAATGGAAAATTTCTGAGAGTTGAGAAGCAGCAATCTCACTGGATCAACCAACATCAGTGCATGGCAAGCAGCACCATTGTAGAAGCACAGTGACATTGATATTTATTCTTCTCTGGTTCACTCCAGAGGTGCTGCACAAGGACCCTCCTGAAATCTGGAGTCTGAAAAAGGAGCAGTCTGCACTCTCCACTGTACCTGTGGTGGTTCAGGTGAAGAGAGGTGAGAATCAACACCTCGGGTTTTGATTTCCCAGACAATTCTGAGCACAGTGTACTTAGGTAGCTTATAGCATCTGCAGCAAAGGCAGGATGACTGTTGGTGAAAGACCAGAGGATCTGCCATTTCTAGTATCTGCACCTTTGACTGAAAAAAAAATCACTTGAGATCCCACGGAAAATGAAAAGTTAAGTTGGTAGACATGCTAGTTAAACTGAGTGTTTATTACATAATACACGCATGGATTAAGCACCATGATGTGCTCCGTATACCATAATATTTTCATGTGTCAACTAAAAAAATCTTTATATGTATAAAGTTGTATCTTCTTTAATGAAAATAAAGTTTTATTTGAAAAACCTGCAGTGGATGCTCTTTGGCCTGTGTGAACAAATGGGTTCCATGACCCAGACCACTGCGGATTGACGTCCTCTTACCCACACTGACTTTGCAGAAACATTGTCGTGCCTGCACTCCTGAGACCACATGTCCATGCTGTCTCCTGACAGAACGCACCTCCTGCGCGCAGTGTGAGCACTCTGTTGAGAAGCCCTCAGGGCACTGGGATGTGCTCTGCAGCACATGCAGATCATCTGGGTCTGGGCAAAACTAAGCACATCTGCAGGGCTGGCTCAGCCATTGCCAGGGCCAAGTCCCCAGGTGTCCCAGACCAGAGGGAATAGCACACGGTTCCCTGTAAAGAACATGTTTGCTGACCTTTTGACTAAGATCAAGTAAAGGACATGTTTTCTGTTAGAGTGTGACAGGACGCAATTTGCTATTTGATGAGTACTGTGTACTTTGCTCACCTCATGGTATTAAGATGTTTTCTTGCTGCCTTTTCATCTAAGATGGATTACTGAGAAATCATTTCCCCATATGTAAGAAATTTAAGAAACTTTCCATATATGGTACCTGTGGATGTACATCAATAAATGTCAATAAAAGTCACAGCTATTCCAATGAGTCCTGAATATGTTAGTGTGGTAGAACATTTTCACATGCAAATGGTGCTAGACTAAGATGCAACTTCCATAGACAGATGGAAATATAGCTACATAGAGAGATGAAGGATAAACATAGATAGACAAATGATGCATAGATAGATGCATAGATGACAGATGGTAAAATTATAGACATATAATAAGTAAGTAGTAGATAGATGATTGATAATTAGTTATATAGATAGATGATATAAGATAAATGATTGATGATGATAGGCAGGTGATGGACAGTAGAAATATAGACAGATGATAGGTAAATAGTAGATAATAGATGGGGATAAATGATATGTATTTAGACAAATAGATACATACATTCAGATGTATATATAAATAAAGACATTTATTTAAAAAACAAAAAAATATGAAATGGCATCTGTGGCAACAGAGGGCAGAGAGCTATGGGAGGCTAATATGGTTGATTTAACTAGAGTAGAGGGAACTGATTGTCCACAGATCCGAAGATGGTTCTTATAGCAGTTACACTTTCTCTCAAGCACAAGTAAAAGGAGATTTATTTGACTTATGGTGCCAGAGACAAGATATAGCCCTTTATTGCAGAAAGGGCATGGCAGGCAGCAGAAGCTCGAGGAGGGTTAACACATCCATCATGGAGGCTGAGAGAGCTCACTCATGCTACAAGCTGCTAAAACAGACTACAAGGAGGGCACGGTTAACCCAACCTCAAGTCCCACCCCGCTATCACACCCCTTTCTTCAGCAAGGCTCCACCCCTGGAAGTTCCATAATCATCCCAAACTCCAACAACAGCTAAGGATTCAAACGCATGAGCCTGAGGGGACAACTTACATTTAAACCATGACAGCACTGTTGGACCATTGTCATTTGCTGGGATGGAATGAAACATGAAAATACACATATGTGAAAAATTCCCAAGTACGCTGGGTCCTAGGAATGCCCAGGAAATGCTGCTGCATGGGATGCAATACCAGTCACAGTGTGCTCTGCATCATCTTAGCCTGGAGAGGCATGTCGGTGTGTGTGGTGGAAGGTTTGTGCTGTGGTCGTGTAAGTGTCATTCATTCAGCCTCTTTGACAGTATAAACATGTTTATGAATGAAAATTATAATCAGCATTTTCATTGTTTCAGAGAACAGATGCAATGCAGGGAGAAGGGCCAGGCTCAGCCCAGTGGTTCTGCTGCGAACTACTCAGGATCTCTCTAGCTGTAGATTTGTCTGATCGGTGATGACCAGGAACAAAAAGTACAAGCTGCATTCATGCTGCTGATACAAACTTCAGTCCCAAATCTGAAAGATGAAGCAAAAGAAATATTTAAATGTGATAATGAAGTTTCTGGTTTTCTCCCATGCTTTCCTGTGTGTGTGTGTGTGTGTGTGTGTGTGTGTGTGTGTGTGTGTGTTTACAAGAGATCTCTTGACTGAGTTCTTATGAAGTCCAAATTGACATTGGGAATAATCCTTAATTGTTTTACCTTCTTTTTCTTTTATCTGCTGTTCCCCAGCTGTGCCTTACAGGGTTAATAACATTTGCACATAGAATCACAAGATCTGAATTCAGGCCCTTTGCTTTTGACTTCAAATCCTTAGCCATCATCCCAACCCCTAATGATCTTCTTTACCTTATGACAGTAAAATTTTCTTGCCATTTACCCAGAGTGGTGAATGGTGTTTGTTAATACTTCCAGACAACTCAGAGCTGAGATCCTGACTATTCCAGATAGGAAGAGATGTGAACTTCACAATAAGAGGCTGTGTAAATAGAAGAGAAGATAGACAATTGTTCAATAGACCTCACGTATTTAAATAAAAATTCAGTCTACGATATGCACAGAATAGTGTCTGGATAAGCAAGGTAAATCCCTGCCAGGGGGGTGTCTCTAGTGTCCATCTGTGCTCTCTAGAGCAGTAGTTGTGGCCCACAGGTCTGATGGGCATTTCCCAGCACCTCCATCCAGCAAAGCTGCAATAGGTCTGTGTTTGTGCACTTGCAAAAATCACAGTTGGGTTTGCAGCACTGAACTCATCACACATGTCAGTGAGAAATGTCCCAGTACGTCCATTTATACTTTCTTGTCATTTTTGCTTGAACCCCCTTCAGAAGCAGACATTTTCTGTTCATCAAGGACTCAGATCTATAGGAATCTGCAATGAACCATATGTTAGTGCTTATCCTGTGTCTTTAGATTCTAAGAGAGAACAGCTGTGAGGAACTGTGTGAAATGAATCAGAGTTTTTTTTTAAATTTATTTATTCCACTGATACAAACTTAGTAGGCACACCGGCCCCCTTCTTCCCTCCATCTCTCCCTGTATCTCCTTGCTCCCTCCCCCCTTTTCCCCTTCCTTTCCCCCATCCCTGCCTTTATCCCAGTGCTCACTCTGCCCCCCCATTCCCTGGAGCATTCTCGAGTGTGGATGTCATACTTCCCTCTGGGTCCTGCACGCTAATGAGATTTAAGGACTCAGTTTCATTGCCTAGAGCTCTTTCTTGTGTTCCCCTTTAGTATAGGAACACTATTGTGGCTGTTAGTACCTTGCTTCTAAGGATCCTAGTGTCTGTGATCCATCCTAGACTTTGGGGTGTCACTGATATGTCGGTCATTGCACAGGTCATGCAAAGTCCTATTATGGTTACTTCGGCCCTACCTTGTGTGTAGTATCTTGCATATCATTGCTTCTCCCCATATTTAGGCTCTTACTGCCACCTCTTCCAAAAATTTCCCTGAGCTTTAGGATGGGGAGAGCTTAGGCTGACCTGGTTCCAGTTGAAAATACCATAATGCTACAAGGTGAAATGTGAAGCCACTGAGCACAGAGAAGAGAGGAAAGTTGGCTGTGATCTCTGTACTTGAGGGGAGTGAGAAAGGGTCAACTACACGGGAATTCACAAGAGGGGAACATTTTCCATTCATGAGTACAGAACATGATCTCTGGTGAAGAATGTGCAGGGCACCTCCTGATATTTCCTCATATCTGTCAATTTGATACTTGAAGGTTTGAGATCTGGGAACAGTTTGATAATTGAAGATTTGAGATTTTTGAACAGTTTGATAGTTGAGGGTTTGAGATCTCCCTATCTTCCTCTCCCTCTCTCCCTCTCTCCCTCTCTCCCTCTCTCCCTCTCTCCTTCTCTCCTTCTCTCCCTCTCTCCCTGTCTCCCTCTTCCTCTCCCTCTCCCTCTCCCTGTCTCCCTCTCCCTGTCCCTCTTCTTTCCCCTCTCCCTCTCCCTTTCCCTCTTCATCTCCCTCTCCCTCTCCCTTTCTCTTTGTGACCAGTCAGGAACTTGCAATCAAACTGCCACATACCCACATGTTAAGGGTCAGTCCTTACCTTTGTAAAATAAGCAGCTTGCTGCAGCTGCACAAGCACATGCCCCTCACTAGAACCTAATCTGCACTACTTCCTGCCGCAGATCTGCTTGATTCGCATTAACTAAATGGACTCTACATGATAACTTTTTAGATTGAATTACTCAGTAGTTTATTTATAAAGACAGAGGATGAGAGAGTCTCCACTGTTTGCAGCAGCACACACTGGGAGACGCAAGGACAATTTTACACAACATGTGGGTTCCTAGGGTGGAGCTCAGGTTGCCAGTTTACACCTTTATCCCACTAGGTCATCCTAATTTAGTTCCGATTTGGGGACTTCCATGTTCTGTACCATAAAATCCACTGTGTTAGATTCATTTTTCCATTCCTAAACAAATGCAAGACTGAAACAACTTAATGGAAGAGAGGTTTTTCTTCATACTTAGATGTTCTGCTTGCATTTCCCCACCATGGTAGGCACATTCACACCAATACTCAAAAAAAAACTGGCCACAGAAACTGGTGAAAAAGGGACATATTTTCTGCCTTTGTAGAAGGAGGGTATACTGAAGTAACCAAGACATGTATTGCAATATGACTGTACTGACATCTATAAAGTCACAAGCAAACTACTTAAGAGAGTGAACACTGCTTTTTATTCTTTCTTATAATTCTTTCGCTTGGCAGATGGGTCCATACCAATACCTGGGGCCAAGGGAAATGGTCACACCATATTCACAGACTTTTGAGAAATGCAAAAATCCTCACTTACCAGAACACGTCTGGCAGAATATGCTGAACTATATCAGCTTCCATAGCACCCTGCATTTTGTTCATTCCTAGGGACTAGATTAACCTACTCTGGGTTTGACCTTTCCAACTACTTATTCAAATACTGCAGACTTGCTTAAGGCTTAACTTGATTACTTATTCTTCACAACTCTTCCAAGAGCTCAAGTCTTCAGTAGTCAAGATGACACCTGTATATAACTATGACATGTATGAGCACACACACAAGACCTGTGAATATATATGTAGAACATGCTAGAAAGCTGGTCTTT
This sequence comes from Typhlomys cinereus, assembly GCA_023101885.1. Classification (NCBI taxonomy): domain Eukaryota; kingdom Metazoa; phylum Chordata; class Mammalia; order Rodentia; family Platacanthomyidae; genus Typhlomys; species Typhlomys cinereus. Next base: position 1,349,434 of record JALPQD010000078.1, read on the forward strand.
CATGGTAAGTGCTACAAACCACCTGCCATAAAATATTTTTTGTATTTGCTCTATCTTGTAAATAACACAAATTTCATTACATCTTCAATGAGTTTCCTTACATTGTGATAGCAAATCATCTCAAGTTTATTTTATTTCCCAGAAAAATATTATCATTCTACATTTCTCAGTATAGAAATATTCTTTACTTCAAAATTAAGTCATGTGCAGCCAGTGATTAATCTACCAGTATTATTACACCATTGCATATAAAATATGTATTTCCTGAACTCCTCTGACTAGCAGGTACAAATCCAATCCTATGCATTTTCATAATTTCCCCAAGGATTACACAAGGAATTAATTAATATGTGACTGAAAAAATCTTTATCTTCTTATGAAAATATTTTATTAACATTTTCACCACTTAAATATTACTGCCAAAAGCACTCATGACAGCCAATTATAAAGAAGTAGGAAATGAAAATCTAAGAAACTTCCATCATGGTTCACACAGTCAAAAGAGCACAGCACAAAGCTTGTGTGTTAATAGCATCAGCGAGAAGAGGAAATGATTTACACAGAAATTTACAGAGAAAAAAATCCAACTTTCTACCAGAGTAGATGCTCATCTGATTTTTTCATTCTTCTGCTATGCATGAAAAATTTCCAATGGGACACATGTATCATCTGATCCAGAGAGAGGAACCCACTAGGCAAAGATGTGCCAAGGTGATGAGCCTATAAAAAAGGCAAATGCCTCTGCAGCCTCAGGATGCTTTCAGAACCCTGTCAGTTCAACAGGCTTCCTTAATGCACTTCTGCACCCTGAACAGTGGTCTCACTCTCCACTGCTCCATTTTGCCACTCACCCTGAACACCCTTTACTTAAATTCCACTTCAGGCTTCATGTTCCCAAAGTGAAATATGTGACTTCTGTTGGGTAAGTCTTGGAAGGGAGTGGGTTTCAGATGTTCTTTTGGGGGGATGCTTGGATGAATGGGATGAGTTATAAAACTTCAGGTCTTTTGCCCATGAATATCACTACACCATTGACACTTCAGATATAATAACTTCCTTTATGCATTAACATCCGATGAACTTGCAGGAGTGAAGACTGGTCTTGTAAGGTGAACCATGTTCTTTTTTTTTCCCATAATCTTTTTTTTAATTTTATTTCCACTCATACAAACCTAACAGGTACACCGGTCCCCTCCCTCCCTCCAGCCTCCCACCAACCTGTGCCCCCTTCCCTTCCCCTTTTCTCCCCATCCCACATTGCCTCCCCCTCCCATCCCCAGAGCATCCTTTAATGTGCATGCCAAATTCTCCTCTGGGTCCTCCTCTCCGATGAGGTGCAAGGCCCCAGTGGCATTTTCCTGAACCCTTTCCTGTGTTCCCCTTAAGCATAAGAACACTACTGTGGCTGTCAATCCCTTGCGTCCAAGGATCCTAGTGTCTTTAGCAAATGCTAGACTTTGTGGGGTAAATAGTGTGTTGGACATTGCGCAGGGCATGCAAAGTCTAATTATGATTGCTTTGGCCCTAACTTGTGTGGAGTGTCTTGCAAATCATTGCTCCTCCCATCCTTGTGCTCTTACAATCTTACCGCCCCCTATTCCGCAAATGTCCCTGAGCTTCAGGATGGGGAGAGATTAAGCTGGCCCAGTTCCAGGTCTTTACAGGATACCAAAGGCCTTTTTTTTTTTTTTTTTTTTTTTTTTTTTTTTTTTTGCCATGACTACATCAGCAACGACCATTCCTACTAACATCCCAAAGTCATCAAGAAACATTTGTCTTTAGGTATATTACAGGTATGCTGCCATCAACATAGTTTGGACAGAATATGAATTTGTGACAAAGACATTCTGGGTATTTCTGTGGGTATTCAGAAAATCCCCCATTTTGTTTTGAAATTACAACTTTCATAATTTTAAACACTGTCTCTTAGTAGTATCTAATTATGTAAAAGAAACTTTCATCAATTGTATCTTTTCTGACATTATCTGGAAAGTGAAGAACATACAAAACTCCATCACCTTGATTGCCTTTGACAAGTTAACACTAAAGTATATAATCCTTTCTTACTACTTTATGGCTTAAAGATATATAAGAAGAAGGCAAAGCAAAACTTTGGTGTAGCTGTTACTGTCTCCTCCTATCATGAGAGAACACTCACAACCAACATGGAAAGAAAGGGAGATTAATTGGTGGCTTAGGGTTCCAGAGGGGAGATACAGTCCACAGTATGGAAAAGGCACTGCAGGTTAACCATGAGGTAAGGAAGACTAGATCAAGTCAGGTCTATCACATAGACCCAGAGTACTCATGATTAAGAGTTCACCAGCCAAGTCCCAGTGTAAGAAAACTAGAGCTAACAAACATCAAGGCCTGGCCAAGCCTGGCAATAGCTAAGGATATAAACACATGAGCTTGTGGGCAACTATTCCTATTCCAAACACAATATTTGGGACCATGAAGAAAATATCAGAATGTTACCAAATCTTGTGTCCTGACAGAGTTGCTGCAGCTGAGTGAGGACATCTAGTTCACATGAAAACCAGACTTCCTGGCGATTTCCACCAGAAAAGCCACAGTAAGCTTCACATCCAGGCTGCATCTGAGCCAAGATCTCAGCAGATATCAACATCAGGGGAGCAGTCATGTGACCCACATTTACACTTCTGCTTCTCAGTATGCTTTATGCTATGACTTTATCACTGTGGGAGGTAAATGACACATTGTTGATAGTAACAAGTTACAAAGTCTTCAGGTTGCAGGTTGCTGATGGTGAGGGTGCATCCCTCACCATCCACTGCCAGTGAACCTTGAAGAGACTCTGGTTTACAAATAGGTTGCAGCATAGATGAGGATTTGAGGAACTTTGTCTGGCTTCTGTTGATACCAATGTAAGCTACAGCCTATGCTCTGACTGACTTTGCAGTTGATGGTGACTCTGTCTCCTGGAGATGCAGCCACAGATGGAGTCTGGGTCAGCTGAATGTCACATCTCACACCTGACATTGGAAATGCAACAAAAATAAGGCATCGCATATTGATAATAATGAAAGAGCTAAGTTTGACTAAATATCTGTCAGTGCTGTTCACTTTGGGCTGGGGAGACACCATGTTATCCATTACCTGAAGAGTAGCAGAAGTCCCAGAATCTTAGCAGGGGCCTTCATGGCCATGCTGTGTCCTGAGTGGGACTGACCCCTGCACAGGATATTACCAGCCTGATAAAGTCCTCAGGGCAGTGAGCTGTGCTCTGGGTATGTAAATCAGCAGCAGCTAGACAGGGAGCAAAGCTATAGAGCTGGCCCATATGAGTGAGTCAGAAAGGGCTCAGTAACCCTGAGTGCCCCCATTCTTCCAGGACAGTGCAGATTTGCCCTCACAGATGATATTTCCTTTCGAGGGAGTCAGCAAACATAGTTAGGCTCCTGTGTGGGAGTGGAGTGATAGAAAATTCCCACCTGAATTCTCCTATGCATTTCTTACTAGCTTTATTTCAGTCTAGTGTGTCAAAAGATGTTTTGTAAACATATCAAAAAGATCAGCCATGGGGACCAAGTAGGCTTTATCCCAGGCACACAAGGTTGGTTCAACATATGTAAATCAATAAATATAATTCATCATGTAAACCAGTCCAAAGTCCAAGACCACATGATACTCTCGATAGATGCAGAAAAAGCTTTTGACAAGATCCAACAGCCTTTTATGATCAAAACGCTAGAGACAGTAGGAATGGAAGGAACCTTTTTCAATATAATAAAAGCTGTATACAACAAGCCAACAGCAAGGATTATGCTCAATGGGGAACAATTGGAAGCATTCCCACTTCGATCAGGAACTAGACAAGGCTGTCCACTCTCACCACTTCTATTCAATATTGTACTTGAAGTCTTAGCTGAAGCCATAAGACAAGAAAGGGACATAAGAGGGATTCAAATCGGCAAGGAAGAAGTCAAGCTATCCCTATTTGCAGATGACATAATCTTATACCTGAGTGATCCCAAAAACTCCACCAGGAAGCTCCTGGAACTAATTGAGAACTTCAGCAGGGTGGCAGGTTACAAAATAAATGTACAAAAATCAGTGGCCTTCCTATATGCCCAGAATGAAAGAAGTGAAAAAGCCCTGAAAAAAAGAATCCAATTTACTATAGCTCCTAAAAAAATGAAATACCTTGATATAAACCTAACCAAGGAGGTAAAGACCTTTACAATGAAAACTTTAAAACCCTAAAGAAAGAAATTACAGAAGACACCAGAAGGTGGAAAGACCTCCCATGTTCCTGAATTGGCAGAATCAATATCATAAAAATGACCATCCTACCAAAGGCAATATAAAGATTCAATTCTATACCAATTAAAATCCCAAAGCAATTCTTTTTTTTTTTTTAACTTTTTTTTTTTTAAACTTTTTTTTTATTATTATTATTTATTCAACTGTGGGTATGTGCGCGCACGTGTGTGTCTGTGTGTGTGTGTATGTGTGTGTGTGTGTGTGTGTGTGTATGCGTGTGTCTGTGTGTGTGTAGAACCACGGACGAATTCGCGAACCCCCATGGACACCTCCACGTCCTTCTGCCCTGGGATTCACAGGCTCCGCCCTACCAGGACCAGAAGCGCAGGCCATCCCCGCTTCCGTCTGGCGTCTATACGTGGGATCTGGGATCCGAACTCGGGACCTTCCGCCTGCAAGGCGGAGGCTTAACCCCTGAGCCACCTCTCCAGCCCCCCAAAGCAATTCTTTAAAGAAGTTGAGCAAACAATCTCAACGTTTTTATGGAGGCACAAAAGACCCAGGATAGCAAAAACAATGCTGAGTAACCAAAACACTGCTGGAGGTATCTCCACACCAAACCTTATCCTATATTACAAATCCATAGTTATAAAAACAGCCTGGTATTGGCTTCAAAATGGGCACATAGGCCAATGGGTAAGGGTTGAAGACCCAGACATAATCCCACACAACTACACCAATTGATCTTTGACAAAGGGGCCCAAAGAATCCAATGGAAAAAGAACAGTATCTTCAAAAAATGATGCTGGCAAAACTGGATCACCATATGCAGAAGATTAAAACTGGATCTGTACTTGTCACCATGTACAAGACTTAATTCCAAATGGATCAAGGACCTCAATATAAGGCCAGAGACTATAAAAAATGGCAGGGAACTCCCCGGAGATGATTGGACTAGGCCAAAAGTTCCTTATCAGAAATCCAATAACACAGTCAATACCACCAACACTCAGTAGATGGGATCTTATGACATTAAAGAGCTTCTGTTCAGATTAAGAGATTGTAACTTGAGCACAAAGGCAACCCACAAAATGGGAGAAAATCTTCACTAACCATACATCTGATAGAGCTCTATTATCCAGAGTGCACAAAGAACTTAGAAAACTAAACACCAAGGAAACAAATGGCCCAATTAAACAATGGACCTTTGAACCTAAAAGAAACTTTATCAGGGATGAAATTAAAATGTCTAACAAATATCTTAAAAAATGCTCCACATCCTTAGCCATCAGGGAAATGCAAATCAAAACCTTCCTGAGATATCATCTCACCCCTGTCAGGATGGCAAAAATCCACAATACAAACAACAACAAATGCTGGAAAGGATGTGGAGAGAGGGGAACTCTGCTACATTGCTGGTGGGAATGCAGGCTCATACAGCCACTCTGGCGAGCTGTCAGGCAATTCTTGAAGAAGATTGAAATGCCATATGACCCAGCTCTTCCACTTTTGGGAATAACCCCCCATACAGCAGAGGTTCACCTTGATACCACAAGCACGACCATGTTCATAGCAGCACTGTTTACAATAGCAAAGTCATGGAATCAACCCAAATGTCCAACAGTTGGTGAATGGATAAGGAAAATGTGGTACATTTATACAATGAAATACTACTCAGCCATCAAAAATGATGAATTAATGCAATTTTGTGGGAAATGGATGGAATTAAAAACAATTATATTGAGTGAAGTGTCCCAGACACAGAAAATAAAGAGCCGGATGTACTCCCTAATAGGTGGTTCCTAGTACTAAACCCACTTAGAAACACACTCAAAGATAAATCTCTGTAATACCTACAGTAATTGCAAAGATAATAAACAGGAGAAAAGGGGAAGGAAGGCCCCACCAGAAACAAGGAGAGAGGGGATCATGCTACAGCAGAGATAATAGGCCACCATCAAGGAATGCAAGTAAGTAATGAGACATCTGGTTAAGCTCAGACTTTCCTTCCTGATCACTTGCAACTGATGGGGTATGATCTTACCAGAAAGGGAAGGCATAGTCTGGCAGATAGAAGGTAATCATTTTGCAATGGGAGACTGACCCACCCCTCACCACAGTCTCCTATTCTTATTCCATCTACCTTTGAATCTATCCTTATAATAAGACTCTATTTTAACAGCTTTTTATCTCTGGCCAGGAGGTGACATCCAATACCCATCAGGATGGAGCCAAGGGCATTGCAGGAGCAGCAAAACTGAAAAAAAATCAACAAACCATAATTCAGAACATCAGAGAATCTATATCAACCACCTGGAACTAGACCAGCCTAATCTCTCCCCATCCTGAAGCTCAGGGAAATTTGCAGAAGAGAGTTCGGTAAGATTGTAAGAGCACAAAGATGGGAGGAGTCAAGATCTGCAAGATACTCCACACAAGTTAGGCCTGACGCAATTATAACAGGACTCTGCATGATCTGTGCAATGACCAACTTATCATTGACCCTTCAAAGTCTAGCATGGACTAAAGGCACTAGGATCTTTAGAAGCAAGGGATTAATAGTCACAACAGTGTTCCTATACTTATGGCGAACACAAGAAAGATCTAGGAAATGCCACTGAGTCCTTACACCTCACCAGAGAGGAGGACCCAGAGGAATGTTTGATATACACATTAAAGGATGCTTCAGAGATGGGGGGAGGAGCACTGGGAGAAAGGGAGGGAAGGGGAAAAGGAAGGGTAAAGGGGGGAAAGAGCAGGGAGGTCCAGGGATTTCAGAACAAGATGGAGAATTTTCCAAATACCCAAAGAAATACCCAGAATGACAAAAAAGGTTGTCTTACTTTCACAAATTAAAGACTCTGTCCAACAGATGAAATATAGCAGAGTACTAATATTGCTTTGGCATCTATTTGATGAGTTTAGGCATAATAGTAGGGATAGCCATAATAGTCCCTACCAGCTGTCTTTAAAGTAGTGAGAGGGAGGGGACAGGGGTACCTATAACGTTTGTATGAGCAGAAAAATAAATAAATTTAAAAAAATAACAATTGCCCAGCCACATCTCTTGGTACAGTTTGGCAGATGGGTTAACACCAATATTAGGGACTAAGAGAAATGGTTGGACCATATTCACAGACGTCTGAGAAAGGCAAAAATCCTCAATTGCCAGAATAGCATATATTATTAGGTATATGGAAGTATACCTAAGTATACCTTCTTTAGCCAGTTCCCTCCATCTTGTTCATGCCTAGGGACTAGACCACCCACTATGGGGTTGGCACTCTCCACCAGTTGTTCAAACACAGCATGCTTCCTCAGGGCGTAGCTTGACTACTAATACTTGAAGACTTTGCCCTGAGTTCAAGCCTTCAGTTGTCAGGGTGATACCTGTATATAACTATGACATGCATGAGCACACTCACAAGACCTATGCAAATGCATGTAGGACACGTTACAAAGCTGGTCTTTCATGGTTGATGCTACAGACCACCTGCATAAAATGTTTCCTTGTATTTAGCCTATCTTGTTAAAAGTACAAATTTCATCACATTATTAACTCATATTTATTTTATTTCCCAGAAAAAAATCAGTATTCTCTATTCCTTGGTACAGAAATATTCCTTTACTGAAAAACAGTATTGCAAGCAGCCAATGTACTGAAAATTGATCTACAAGTATAATCACAACATTGCATTGAAAATATGTATTTCCTGAACTCCTTTGTCTAGAAGCTATAAATCAGATGCATTTTCATGTTTTCACCAAGAACTAAACAAAGAATAATTTATATGTGACTCAAAACATCTTTTCTTCTCATGAAAATATTTTGTTAATAGTTTCACCACTTAAATATTACTGCCAAAAGAAGTAATGACACCCAATCTTAAAGAAGTAAGAAAAGAAAATCTATGTAACTTCCATCATGGTTCACAAAGTCAAAAGAACAAAGTACAGAACTTGTGTGTTAAAAGAATCACAGTGAGAAGAAATGATTTAAAGTTACACAGAACAATTTCTGCTTGAATAGATGCTCATCTGATTTTTCATTCTTCTGCAATGCATGAAAAATTTACAGTGGGACACATGTATCGTCTGACCCACAGAGAGGAACCCACCAGGCAAAGATGTGCCAAGGTGATGAGCCTGTGAAGGAAGACAGATACCTCTATAGACTCAGGATTCTTTTGTAATCCTTTCAGTTCCACAGGCTTCCTTCATGTACATCTGCACCCTGATCATTGGACTTTCTCCACTGATCTATTGTGGCAGTGACCATGACCACCCTGTGCTTAAAAGGTCACTTCAGGATGCATGTTTCCTACTGAAGTACATGGCTTATGTTGGTCGCTGTTGGAGTGGGTTTCAGATGTTCTTTTGGGGGGATACTTCCCTAAATAGGAAGGAGTGACATGACTTTAGCTCTTTTCCCCATGAAGTTCATTATAGTTTCAATACTTTTGATTTAAAATTTGCTTTACACATTATCATCCTATGAGCTTGCAGGAGTGAAGATTGATCTTGTAAGCAACACCGTGTTCCTTTCCTCACTGATTCGTCACAGGACTTCACAGGACTTTCCTAACATAATTGCTTCAGGAACAAGCATCCCTACTATTATGCCTAAACTCATCAAATAGATGCCAAAGCAATATTAGTACTCTGCTATATTTCATCTGTTGGACAGAGTCTTCAATTTGTGAAAGTAAGACAACCTTTTTTGTCATTCTGGGTATTTCTTTGGGTATTTGGAAAATTCTCCATCTTGTTCTGAAATTCCAAAATTCACTACTTTAAAGACAGTTAAAGGCAGTGGACCTGGGATAGATTTCACACTCACCATCAGCAGTCTCAGCCTGAAGACTTTGCAACTTACTACTGTCTACAGGAATTCAGTGCTCCTCACGCAGTGACTACTTTTAGGCAGCTGATCCCTTCAGCTTGACCTTCCAGACAAGTCTGAGATCCTCATAACTGACAGTTTGCTTCCTCTGTGGCAAATCCAGGCTGCCACTGACTCTGATGCAGAACCACAGGATGATCCCCTTTCTACTGTTCACACTGTCAGTCATCATAGTTCTGAAAAGACCACCAAAGGAAATAGCGAATACTCAGCTTACCAAATACACTGATTTAATTGCTCATTATTTATATTTATGTTTTTATCTCATTTTATACTTCAAAATACATAGACTTTCCTTATGCCAATCAAAAGTTTCCTAGAAGGTCACAAGGCTGACTTTTATCCTCTTTATTTAAAAAAAAATCCTTTCTCGATTGAATGATAGACAGATAGGTAGATATAGCTTTAGCTATAGCTATTGATATAGATATGGATATGGATATAGATATTGTTTGCTGCACAATTCTGAACAGATATCATAACTCAAATACCTCGTAACTCTTGAGCTGTGTCCCTTATCAGCTCAGCTGTCCCACAGTGGCTCTGTTCTGGCTTTGCTAGTGAGGATGAGGAGAAGGAGAAGGAGCATCTCTGGCCCTTTATTCTGGAACCTTCCATGTCCTTGACAGATTGACTATGTCTAGAAATGCTCTGGCCAGGTGGAGGCTCTAGGAGGAGCAGCTGGGCAGCCCAGGCTCACACTTCGCTGTCATTGAGTCGTTTGTGGTATGGCTTGTATCTTTGTGCATGGGTAACTGCTATACTGTTGACGATAATAATCTGCGATGTCTTCAGAGTCCAGGCTGCTGCTGCTGAGGGTAAAATCTGTTCCAGATACACTATTGCCAAACCTCGAAGGGACCCCAGAGTGCAACCTGGATGGAGAATATTCAAGGAGCTTAGGAGTTCTGGTTTCTGCTGATGCCAAGCTAGTGCATAACGAACACTCTGGCTGGCCTGGCACTTGATGGTGACTCTGTCTCTTAGAGGTGCAGATAGGAGGATGGAGGCTGGATCATCCAGACATCATATGTAGTACCTGATATGTTAAATAAAACAGCAGGACATAACAGTGCATATTGACAAACATTTTATGAGATGCATTTGCTGGCAAACCAAGCACCACAGTGAGATAAGCAATTTCCCACTGTTGTCTTTCCTCACCTGCAAGCCAGAGCAACAGGAGCCCCAAGAGCTGAGTTAGGGTGTGTCCCATGCTGTGTCCTGATTGGGATGCACTCCTGTCTAGGATGTGATCAGTCTCTTAAGAAGTCTTTAGATCACATGGTAATCAGCAGGGGCTGGGCACAGCCATGTGGTGTGTCTGAGCCATGCACAAGCCCATGGTCCCCATGTATCCAAATCTACACCAGAAAAGCAAAACTATGCATGCAGTTATCATGTTTCTACCTCAAGTTCATATTTTTATGAACATTTAAATCTAGATCCAGAATTTTAAAAGGACATGTCAATAGTTGAAATAATGTATTGCATAGTTTTGAGCAAATGTCTAAATATATTACTGTTATAAGAAACTCCTAAACTAATACTGAGTATTATATAAGGGCTTTAACTTACAGATTATTTCTCCATTGGGTAAAAGTGTAATGTTCTATGTATTTCCAGTCTGAGTATTTTTCAAAAAAAGAATGAATCTCTTTTTTAAAATATTAAACTTTGTTTTATTCTTACCATAGAAGAAATAAAGAAAAGAATAAGAATTAAGCTTAATATATTCAGAATTTTGCAATATTACCTTATCAATAATAATAAATGGGTCCTTACAAAATGAAGCAAGACATTGAGAATGACATAATACTGCATTTTCTCAGGGAATACGTCACACACACTCGTATCATTATCTGAGATGACAGGCCTTTTTCAACAGAGGGAATTATGGGATGAAAATCACTCTCCATTGAGGACTTCCACATTCTGTGTCCTGCAGTGGTGTTTTATAGTTTATTTCCAACAGCTCTTCAGCAAGAAGCTCAAAACCTGATAATAAAAATACACAGCTGACCAGCATGTGTATTTGCCACGTCTGTCACTTTCTCCTCTAACTCTTCACCTGTGAGTGGGGACGTCATCCTGCTGACCCAGTTTCCAGCCTCACAGTGCACATCCTCAACAGAGTAAGTTCTGTTTCCCCACAAGCCAGTGCATATGCACAGAAATACCCTAGAATGAACTAAAACTCAGAAATTATATCCTGTTTCAGAGATTATTTTTAATGTAATTTAGGGTAGGATAAATCTCGCATGTATATACATACATTAATGTATATATGTATATTTGAATGTGCATAGAGATATACATTTACATATGCATGTTTGTATACATGTTATTGCTGTTCTTACTCCTATGTGGTCATTTTGCATTGCACACGGCAGCTGTGCCTTTAAAGGTCTCCACTCATGTGGTTCTGCTCTGACGTCACTGCCATTGGCAGCAAACTGCTGAAATGTCTGTGGAAGGAAATCTGAGGAAAAGTCCAGGAATCAGTCCAGTCTTGTCAGTGAGATACTTTTCAGAATCACAAGATTTCCAGACGAACTGATATGGTAAAGCTGAGTTCCCCTTACCACCGTTGTTCACAAGGAAGCAGGTATTGTGAGCAGAATAACTGCGGGCGTCCCAGAGAGGGTTTTTGTATTGTGTTATATCACTGTGATACCCATTAGCATACTGGTAGCAGTAATAATTTGCCAAGTCCTCAGGCTCCAGGCTGCTGATGGTGAGAATAAAGGTTGTCCCAGACCCACTGCCGCTGAACCAGGTCGGGACACCATCAACTCTGGTGGAAGCACTGTGGATGAGGAGCCTGGGAGCCTGTCCAGGCTTCTGCTGGTACCAGTCTAAGTAGCTGCTGATACTCGTACTGGCCGTGCAAGTGACGGTGGCTGTTTCCCCAGGAGACAAAGCCAGGGAGGCCGGGGACTGTGTCAGCAGGGCTTGGCCCAAAATATCTGAGACAAAAATAAGAGAGGAAAATTATCCAGATACTCCTGATCCTCTTAGCAGAGGCAGCCTGGTTAAAGTGCAGGTTACTTATTCTGAGACCCACAAGAGTCAGATCACAAGACCCCATACGGTTGAGGGTGTTTGCAGACAAGCAGAGCCATCCTGTTTCTCTCACCTGGCAGCCAAAGTAGCAGGAGGCAGAGAAGCTGAGTTGGAGCTTCCATGGTTCACTCTGAGTCTTACAGGAGGCAGCTCTTCACACCAGAGCTTGGGGGCTTTAATAAGGGTTGTGGAGCTCAAGGTGGTGGAGAGGAGTATGCAAACCCTCTGAGGGGGGCTGGGCTTCTAACTGCAGAGATGTTGTCCTCCTTTCTTTCCACTTCACAGGCCCCACCCAGATGGTCATGTCAGCAACACCCTTGGCTTTGCTGAAGCAAAGAATTTCCTTTATGTGGTTACACAATTAAAAGCATGTCTTCTTGTCCTACCAAACACTGTTGGGTATTCTTCAGTATAAACTTTTTGGGGAACAAAAACAGAGACTATGAGATCTAGAATTTATTTGTCACCAAAACATTAATCATCTTTTCTCTGGTGTACTGTGTTATAGTGAGTAAATGAATCACTTAGAGAAAGTCATATTCCAGACATACTCTGCCCCTGTTGCTTAGAAGTCCCTTCTTCTACAGAAGTGAACGAGGATCAACATGCAATGAGGCTCTGTAGTACAGGTGCCTGGACAACCACGATTGACCAATGAGCTGTGTAATGCTTTTTGTTCTCTAAACGCAGATAACAGCATGTCCCAGACAAGCAGTAAATACTCAAGGAATGATCTTCTCTATGCCATCTATGCCAGTTAAGGACAGGGGTCAACTTTACAGTTGAATGTTGAGCTTGGGTTAAGTCAGTGTAGGATAGATAGGCAAGGCAAGTCCTAAGTAAGCCTGTGGGAGACTAATTGATGTGAGAAGATTCAGCCCATGGTGGGTAGGACTATTCTATGGGAAGGTGAGAAAGCAAGAGCCAAAGGAAAAATAAAGAAAGGGAAGGAAGGAAGGAAGGAAGGAAGGAAGGAAGGAAGGAAGGAAGGAAGGAAGAAAAGAAAGAAGAAGAAAAGAAGAAAGAAAGAAGAAAGAAGAAGAAAGAAAGAAAGAAGAAAAAGAAAGAAAGAAAAAAGAAGAAAGAAAGAAAGAAAGAAAAAAGAAAGAAAGAAAAAAAAGAAAATGGATGATCCTGGAGCGCCCTCTTGGGGCAGACAACAGTCTTGCGTCCTAGAAAACAAACATTCAGCAGGAAGCAGCCTGAAAGCCTGAGCTGGACCTCTGACCCTGGACCCTCACTAGCTCCCACCTGCCAGCTCCTCGCCAGGTTTCAGGGAGGAGGGGAGGACTGCGACATGCTGTCTGCAGCCAGATGCAATGCTTCTGTGTAACAAAGACAATATATTTTAAAAAGTTGTTAAAAGGGGTCATGTTCTGCATATTTAAGTGTTCATATTGTGGGACTGAACAGGATAGCGTGCTAAGATGTGGGGGAGCCACATCTCCCTCTCCCCTCAAACAAAAGCCTTCCAGTGTCTTTCAAAGCTTGTATCCCAGTGAGACCCGCAGTCACGGAGGAGGCACGAGATGGCGCAGCTCATATAGTTGGCCTCTCATGTCTGCATCCCAGGAGGTATGTTCTGGTGTCTGTCACCATGGGGGCATCCTACTGCTGCGATAGTAGTAGGTGTAACAGCTTCAGATGCCAAACTGTTAGTGGTGAGAGTGAAATCCTCCAGGAATTCACTGCTCCTGAACTTTGATGGGTGGATCAGAAACCAAGCTTAGGAGCTTTCCCCACTTTGCTTCAAAACCAAGCAAAATAGCCAGCAATTTCCTGATTGGTTGGGCAAGTCATGGTGACACTTTCTCTTAGAGAGGCAAAGTGGAAGGATGGAGACTGGGAGAACTGGATATCACACGGTCACCTGATGTTGAACAAACAAAAATATGCACACTAAGTAATGCTATAAACAGACTTAAAAATCTGAAAGCAAGGATCGCACTGGGCTGAGTAAACCCACAAATCAGGGTGTCGTCCTTGCTCATGGGGAGCCAGAGCAGCAGAGGCCCAGGAGCTGGGCGGAGACCTCATGGTGGATCTTTGAGCTGACTGGGGCTGACTCCTGCACAGTGTTAGAACGGCCCTTTATGAAGTCCTCCAGGCAGTGGGTTGGGCTGTGGGCACATGCAGATCAACAGGAGCCAGGCAGTACTGGGCACAACCTGGCTGTTGACAGTGGGATAGAGGCTGCCAGGGCTTTAGTGATTCCTGACTGACACACAGTGTGGGCTTTCTTGGGATGTTTCTGTTCACCTGGATTGATATCTTCTTTGGTGTTTACTCTGCACAAGCCAAGGGTAACTACTCCTGGTCTCCTTGAACAGCACCATTGACCTAAGATTATGTTTCTGTCTGTCCAGCATTTTCTGTTATAAAAGATGTTTAGGGAACTTTAAACCATGGTTGAAATGCACCTTTGAACTAGTGGAATAACTATAGTTGGGTAGCATGAGTGTTACAAAGAACATGTATTATAATATTTAAGAGCAGTGTTAATAGGCTTTCAGTTTGTTTTATTAGAAGAAAATACTTTCATTGCAATTATGTGTTAATTTGAAATTGTTCCCTTTTGTAAGTGAAAGGTTATTCATTTATTGAAAACAAGTAAATACAGACTACAATGCTTCGAGGTACCAGAAGATGAGGCTAAGACCACAAATCTATCCCTGAAAGCTGAGCTTCCTCCATCCCTCATACAGTTCCCTACAGGGTTCAGAACCATGCCCCTCTCTCCTTGCCAAAACCACATCTTCAGCATTTCACCTGCATCAAAACCTAAGCTTTACATAATTATGGCAAAGTGATTTTTTTCAAAGAATTCAAGCTACATTCATGCTGCTGAAACAAACTAAAGTCCTTTGCTGAAAGTTGAGGCAAAAGGAATTTTGAAATTTGATAATGAAGTTTCTAATTTTCTCCCATGTTTTCATTTGTGTGTGTGTGTGTGTGTGTGTGTGTGTGTGTGTATTGTGTGTTTACAAGAGAGCTCTTGACTGTGAGTTCTTATGAAGTCCAAAGTTGACATTGGGAATAATCCTGAATTGTTCTACTCTTTTTGCTTTGATCTGCTGTTTCCCAGCTCTGCCTTAGGGTCAACAACATTTTCATAGAATCACAAGATCTGAACTCAGGCCCTTTGCTTTTGACTTCAAATCCTTAGCCTTGTCCCAACCCCTAATGATCTTATTTACCTTATGACAATGAAATTTTCTTGCCATTTACCCAGAGTTGTGAAAGGTGTTTGTTAATACTTCTAGGTGTCTTCCAGAGATATCCCAGAGCTGGAATCCTGACTGTTCTGCGCCAGACCAGAGTTGCAGAGACCAGGGCTCCCCAGGACCGGGTGGAGAACAGAACACACACAGCTCCCTCTCGTCCTTGTGAATTCTGTACCCATTTGTTGAAACTTTCGTGACAACTTTTATACAGAAAATTTGGGGGTAAAGAACGTTGCACCTATAACAGACATAAAATTTTCTAGTCAGCAAAAATCACCTTCAGGGTGGACATTTTTTCAAGAACCTAACCCATTGCCTCAGGGCAAAGGCACTTAACAGAAACATTCTCTCAGTATTTCCAAACTTATCTAATCTATAATGCTTCACCTGATAGCTATGGGGCTGAGCCCACATTTTAACAGAGACTGCTTTCTTTTAAAATACAGAGGCAGAATGTTCTTTTGATTTTAGCAAGAAACATATTTTACAATTAACTATAGGAGTCCCCAACACCCCATAAGTCCCAGCATGAGCTTTTGCTGTTGATCTCTGTAGATTGATCCTCTCCAGGTTGATACTCTTAGTCAAGCAGGCGACATAGGCACCGGGCATGGCAGCAGGTTCTAACTTGGGAATATATGCAGCTCATGCAATCTCTACTATCCAAGCTTGAACCACATCTCTAAGAGGGGTCTTGATTTGGACTCTCAAGGCCCATAATATAGCTGGTTCTGTCGATGGAGCACTACTGAGGTATGCACTAAAGAAAACACTTAAGCAATATACTTATTAAAAGAATAACAGCCAAGGGACGCGCGCGGTTCAGCCGGGCCTCACCCCGCGCCCTAGTACCCCAGGTCAGCCCACAGGGACCCGGCTCCAACTCCCACCATCCAGCTGGAGCCGCGCGGGGGCCTAGGGACGAGGAGGACCTCCCCCTGTGCCTGGGCCCCGCCCCAGCTGCCCTTCGGTTAAATAGCTCCACCCCTATGCCCCATCCTCCCTTTTCACCCCACCCTGCTCCACAGGTCAGGAGGCTCTCAGGGTTCAGCCAGGCCTCACCCCCGCCCTAGGTAAGTCCCCATTCGGGCCCCGCCCACCAGGACCCCAGGCCAAATAATTCAGTTTAGTGAAATTGAGAGATCTTAAGAGTTAAAATGACAATGCCAAAGTCAAAGTGCAAATCCATGAGAAGCAACACTCAAGTAAACAAATTTCCCACTGAAGAAATTAATCCCATAATGTTAGACTCCAACAAGAACAAACCCGCAAAAAGGCCAAGAAAGCCTCACCCAGGATAAGACTTTCAAAATATGATCATTACCATGTTCAATACTATGAAAGAGGAAATCCGGGAGGAATTACATAATCGAATCAATCGCTTTGAAGAGGAACACAACAGACATCTGGAGGAGTTGAGAAAAACAGTGCAAGAAACAAAAAGTGGCATAGAGCAGTTAAAACAAACTCAAGCAGAGTTTAAAACTGAGCTAAAAGACAAGTTATCTTCAACCCAGAACGCCACAGAGAGTCTTATCAACAGAACTAATGAAGCAGAAAACAGAATTTCAGACCTTGAAGATAAAGTGGGAGTACTAACCAGCTCAATGGAAGAGGTTGTTAAAGCCAAAAAGATACTTGAGAGAAATATCCAAGAGATATGGGACACCCTGAAGAAGCCTAACATGCGTATTCATGGAATACCAGCAAGAATCTCAAAATACCACCCCTGAGGAAATTTTTCAAACGATCATCAAGGAAAACTTTCCTCATCTAAAAAAAGAGAGGCCCATTCATATACAAGAGGCATTCCGCACCCCAAACAGATACGACCAAAATAGAAGCACACGCGGCAAATAATAGTTAAAACACTCCACATTCAAGATAAAGAACTGGTGCTGAGAGCTTCAAGGGAGAAAAAACAAGTCACTTTTAAAGGTAAACCTATTAAAATAACAAATGACTTCTCAGTCGAAACAGTAAAAGCAAGAAGAGCTTGGAGAGACATACTTCAAGTATTGAATGAGCAAAAATGTCAACCCAGGCTGATTTACCCTGCAAAACTATCAGTCATGATCGAGGGAGAAAGAAAAATTTTCCAGCACAAAGACAACTTTAAGGGATACATGGCCACCAAACCAGGCCTTCAAAAATGCTAGAAATGATACTCAAGCGTGAAGAAAAAAAAGGCATATCCAGGAGAACAGAAGGCAAATATAACACCATTAAAAGCGAAGCAATATACTTATAAAAGCTACTAAACATAATAAATGTCTGGAATTAACAATAGTTTCTCCATTATAACACTAAATGTTAATGGACTTAATTCACCGATCAAGAGACACAGATTACAAACTTGGATTAAAAATCACAATCCATCAATCTGTTGCCTGCAGGAAACCCATCTCACCACAAAAGATAGGCACGCTCTAAAAATAAAAGGCTGGTCAACAATTCTACAAGCAAATGGAAGCAGAAAACAGGCAGGGGTAGCCATTATGCTATCAGACAAAGTGGATTTCAAACCAAAAAAATTATAAGAGACACGGATGGATACTACATTTTAGTCACAGGTACAATTCACCAGGAAGACTTCACAATACTGAACATATATGCACCCAATACGGGCCCCTCCACATTCATTAAGAAAACCCTACAGCGTCTAAAGCAAGAAATCAACCCCCAAACGATAATTCTTGGGGACTTCAACACCGCCCTCTCAACATGGGATAGATCAACAGGTCAAAAGCTTAACAGAGACACTTTGGAACTTAATCAAACCCTGAAAGAAATGGACCTCACAGATCTCTATCGAACTTTTCACCCACGCACCAAAGAATACACATTTTTCTCAGCAGCACACGGAACTTTCTCCAAAATAGATCACATATTGGGCCACAAAATGAATCTACACATATACAAGAAAGTTGAAATTCTAACCTGTGCCCTATCAGACCACCACGGCCTAAAGCTGGACATCCACAACACATCAAACAAGAGAAAATACACTAACTCCTGGAAACTTAACACTATGATGCTGAATGAGAACTGGATTCAGGAAGAAATTAAAAAGGAAATTCAAGATTTCCTGAAAGTGAATGATAACGAAAATACAACTTACCAAAATCTCTGGGACACAATGAAAGCTGTTCTAAGAGGTAAGTTCATAGCTCTTAATGCCTACGTCAAAAAAATGGAAACATCAGAAATAAACAACTTAACAATGCAGCTTAAAGCTTTAGAGAAACTAGAGCAATCTGATCCCAAAAGCAGTAGAAGAGAAGAGATTAGCAAAATAAGGGGAGAAATATCTGAAATCGAGATAAGAAAACGATAGAAAAAATCAACCAATCAAAAAGCTGGTTCTTTGAAAAAATCAACAAGATTGATACACCCCTAGCTAAACTAACCAAAAGCAAGAGAGAGAAAACCCAAATTAACAAAATTAGAAATGAACATGGAGTTATCACTACTGATACCCAAGAAATCCAGAGAATTATAACATCATATTTCAAAAACTTATACTCTGTGAAGTTTGACAACACAAAAGAGATGGATGAATTTCTAAGTAAACACAACTACAAATTGAATCAGGAAGTTGTGAATTATTTAAATAGTCCTATAACATATAAGGAAATTGAGGAAGTAATCTCGAATCTTCCCACCAAAAAATGTCCTGGACCAGATGGATTCAGCACAGAGTTCTACCAGACATTTAAGGAGTTAATAACACCAATACTCCTTAAACTGTTCCATCAAATAGCAAAGGAAGGAACACTACCAAATTCCTTCTATGAAGCTAATATCGTTTTAATCCCAAAACCTAATAAAGATTCACTTAAAAAGAAAACTATAGGCCGATCTCCCTGATGAACACAGCAAAGATTCTCAACAAAGTCTTAGCAAATCGGATTCAAAAACATATTAAAAAGATCATTCATGGGGACCAAGTAGGCTTCATCCCCGGCACACAAGGTTGGTTCAACATACGCAAATCAATAAATGTAATTCATCATGTAAACCAGTCCAAAGTCCAAGACCACATGATACTCTCGATAGATGCAGAAAAAGCTTTTGACAAGATCCAACAGCCTTTTATGATCAAAACGCTAGAGACAGTAGGAATGGAAGGAACCTTTATCAATATAATAAAAGCTGTATACAACAAGCCCACAGCAAGGATTATGCTCAATGGGGAACAATTGGAAGCATTCCCACTTCGATCAGGAACTAGACAAGGCTGTCCACTCTCACCACTTCTATTCAATATTGTACTTGAAGTCTTAGCTGAAGCCATAAGACAAGAAAGGGACATAAGAGGGATTCAAATCGGCAAGGAAGAAGTCAAGCTATCCTATTTGCAGATGACATGATCTTATACCTGAGTGATCCCAAAAACTCCACCAGGAAGCTCCTGGAACTAATTGAGAAGTTCAGCAGGGTGGCAGGATACAAAATAAATGTGCAAAAATCAGAGGCCTTCCTATATGCCCAGAATGAAAGAAGTGAAAAAGCCTTGAGAGAAACCATCCATTTACTATAACCCCTAAAAAAATGAAATACCTTGGTATAAACCTAACTAAGGAGGTAAAAGACCTTTACAATGAAAACTTTAAAACCCTAAAGAAAGAAATTGCAGAAGACACCAGAAGGTGGAAAGACCTCCCTTGTTCCTGGATTGGCAGAATCAACATTGTAAAAATGACCATCCTACCAAAGGCAATATACAGATTCAATGCTATACCAATCAAAATCCCAAAGCAATTCTTCAAAGAAGTTGACCAAACAATCTCAAAGTTCATATGGAGGCACAAAAGACCCAGGATAGCAAAAACAATCCTGAGTAACAAAAACACAGCTGGAGGTATTACCATACCAAACCTAAGTCTATACTACAAATCCATAGTTATAAAGACAGCCTGGTACTGGCTCCAAAATAGACACACAGATCAATGGATAAGGATTGAAGACCCAGATATAAGCCCACAAAGTTACAGCCATTTGGTCTTTGACAAAGGGGCCCAAAGAATCCAATGGAAAAAGAACAGCATCTTCAACAAATGGTGCTGGCAAAACTGGATCTCCACATGCAGAAGATTAAAGCTGGACCCGTACTTGTCACCATGTACAAGACTTAATTCCAAATGGATCAAGGACCTTGATATCAGGCCAGAGACTTTAAAAACCATAGTTGAAAGGATAGGGAACTCCCTCGAGCTGATTGGGCTAGGCCAACACTTCCTAAACAGACATCCAATGGCACAGTCACTGCTACCAACTCTCAACAGTTGGGATCTTGTGAAATTAAAGAGCTTCTGTTCAGATAAAGAGATTGTACACGAGCTCAAAGGCAACCCACAGAATGGGAGAAAATCTTCACTAACCACATATCTGACAGAGCTCTACTGTCCAGAGTGCACAAAGAACTTAGAAAAAAACTCCAAGGAAAACACTGGCCCAATTAAAAAATGGGCCCTGGAACTTCAAAGAAACTTTACCAGGGATGAAATTAAAATGTCTAACAATATCTTAAAAAATGCTCCACTTCCTTCGCCATCAGGGAAATGCAAATCAAAACTTCCCTGAGATATCATCTCACCCCGGTCAGGATGGCAAAAATCCACAATACAAACAACGACAAATGCTGGAGAGGATGTGGAGAGAGGGGAACTCTCCTACATTGTTGGTGGGAATGCAGGCTCATACAGCCACTCTGGCGAGCCGTCTGGAGATTCTTAAAGAAATTAAAGATTGAAATGCCATATGACCCTGCTATCCCACTTTTGGGAATAACCCCCCATGCAGCAGAGGTTCGCCTCGATAGCACAAGCTCGACCATGTTCATAGCAGCACTGTTTACAATAGCAAAGTCATGGAATCAACCTAAATGTCCAACAGTTGACGAGTGGATAAGGAAACTGTGGTACATCTATACAATGGAGTACTACTCAGCCATCAAAAATGATGAATTACTGGAATTTGCTGGGAAATGGATGTCATTAGAAAGAATTATATTAAGTGAAGTATCCCAAACCCAGAAAATTAAGCGCCGTATGTACTCCCTAATAGGTGGCTCCTAGTACCAAACTCACCCAGCCCACATTGAGACACTCAAAAGTAAACCTATGTAACACAGTAATTGCAAGGATTATGAACAAGAGAGATGGGTTAGGAGGGCCACACCAGAAACAAGGAGAGACGGACCATGTTACAGCAGAGAAAATAGGCCTCCATCAAGGTCTGCAAGTAAGTAATGAGAAACCTGGTTAAGTTCACAGACGTTCTTTCCTGATCTCACCAGAAGGGGAGGGCATATAGTCTAGCAGATAAAAAGTAATCATTTTGCAAATGGGTGATGGACCCCTCCCTCAGTGAGGTTTCCTACTCTTATTACATCTACCCTTGAATGTGCTATTACAACAAGACTCCAGTTTAACAGCTTTTTGTCTCTGGCCAGGGGGTGACATACAGTGCCCAGCAGAATGGAGTGAAGGGAATTGCAGGAGCAGCAAAACTGCAAAAGAAAATCAACAAACCACAATCCAGAACTTCAGAGACTCTATATCAATCACATAGAACTAGGCAGCCTAATCTCTCCCCATCCTGGAGCTCAGGGACATTTGCGGAAGAGGGGGCGGTAAGATTGTAAGAGCAAAAGGATGGGAGGAGCAACGATTTGCAAGATTCTCAACAATAGTTGGGGCCAAAGCAATCATAATGGGACTTTGCATGCCCTGCGCAATGTCCAGCGCACTGTTGCCCTCATAAAGTCTAGCATCTGTTAAGGGCACCGAGACCCCTGGAGGCAAGGGATTGACAGCCATAGTAGTGATCTTATGCTTAAGGGGAACAAGAGAAAGGGCTTATGGAAATGCCACTGGGTCCTTATATGTCATCGGAGAGGAGGACCCAGTGGAGAGTTAGGCGTACACAATAAAGGACTCTCTGGGAATTGGGGGGGAGGCACTGGGGATGGGGAGGGGGAGGAGGGGGTTCGGGGGGAGGAGGGGAGGGAGGGAACTGGTAAAAAAATTTTAAAATGTATAATTAAATTTTTTGAAAAAAAGAAAAAAATTAAAAAAAAAGAATAACTTCTATAATAGCATCCTTCTATTCCTTTAATAGTAAGGTTGCTTATGTCTTCCTTTGAGGAATTCCAGAAGTGTATTGCCATCAGTTAAATGACCCATCTGTGAACCATGCCTGAAAGACCCACGGTCTTTCAGTCAGGAATGAGGCCACCGAGAGAAAGACCAAGACCCTTCTCCCTGCAATAGCATGAGGTTTTATTTAATGACGCGCTGGGCGGCTCCAGCAACCTCTCACGCAGGAGAGACTGAAGCGGCCCCTAGCAACTGAAGCAAGGGGTTTATAAAGGGGTTTTGGGTAGGGGTCTCGTTGGTCAGCAAGAGTCCAGGCCTCTGATTGATGCAATCTACCTGCTTAACTGCAGGAAGTTTGCTCCAGATGGTTATGCTATTAACAGAATTTTTCTTGCAAGACTTGTTTTCCCTAGGGCTAGTCATCTTGAGGTTACAGCCTGTTTTCATCACCAGGGGTTTCAGGGCAGGAGGGAAGTAGCAAGGTGCATAGTTTTAGACAATGGCTAGCAGTAGCTACGCTTGAATAGCTATGAGCAATAGCTAACTATAGCTATGCCTGATCAGCTATGAGCAAATATCTACACTGTGGGCCTGGACTGGCCCGTTCTGTGAATTTTAGGGCGAGGGTCTCAGGGTCCCACATGCCAAGGGTATCTCTTTCGGGGCAGAGGCGATCATTGGTGGGAGTGCACTCGAATGGTCCATCTCTGTAATTTCTCATAAGAGTGCTGTTTGGGATAGGAAAGACACGGCCCCCTTTGCTTCTGACATGGATTCTCCCAGTTTGGATTGCAAATACCATCTCCAGGGGAGTCTTGGCATCTAGACTTTCTGGCATGATGGTCTCTTCCTTGGCCTTCAGCCAGGGTAAGAGGGTATCACAGTTTCTTTTAAGGTTCTAGTGGACTGAGAGCATAGTCTTATACTTCTGGAATTTCTGACTTAGTACATAGATGGGAATCTTACCCAACCTATGTTTAAGACTCTAGAAGTTATTCTCTGATTTCCTTAAAATCAGTGCACACATTCTGGCTAACAAGTCTACTTATTGTAAATGACTAGACATGAAATTTCTATTCAGGATTTGACTAAAACTTAAAAAGCAGGCTTCTTCTCTAGGTCAGAGAGCAGGAAGCTAGTTCCAAAAAACCCTAAGAGGAGGTAAAGGGCACTCCTCATTTCCAGAAGAATTCTTCCTGCCAGAGGCAAAACTTGAATTATCCCAAAAAAACAAAACCTAGGTAAAGGGCACTCCTAATTCCCAGAATTCTTCCTGCCTGAGGCAAAACCTGAATTATCTAGGAGAGAGTGTCCAGCCCCTGTTCTTGGCTTTACTGTGACCTTCCTCAGGGGACAGGCTTTAGGCCTGAGCTGGGAAGAAACACCAAGGCCTGACAATTCCCATATTTTTCCTTATTTCTCTTAAATAAAGCCATGTCCTTATCCCAAAACATGTCAAGCATTCATTAGTCAAGATACCTGTATACAGCCATGACATGTATGAGCACACACAAGACCTGTGAATACATATGTAGAACAAAGCTGGTCTTTCATGGTAGGTGCTACAAACCACCTGCCATAAAATTTTTTTTGTATTTGGCTTAACTTGTTAATAACACGAATTTCATCACATCTGCAATGAGTTTCCTTATGTGATCGCAAATCGATTCAAGTTTATTTTATTTCCCAGAAAAGTATTAGCTTTCTATACTCCATGGTAGAAATATTCTTTACTGCAAAATGATGTCACATGCAGCCAATGATTGATATATAAGCATTAATATACATTGCATATAAAATGTATATATCCTGAACTCCTTTGACTAGCAGGTACAAATTAGATGCATTTTCATATTTCAATATGGTTTACACAAAGAATTAATTTATATGTGAAGGAAAAATTTCTTCTCATGAAAGTATTTTATTAACATTTTCACCACTTAAATATTACTGCCAAAAGCATTCATGACAGCCAATTATAAAGAAGTAGGAGATTAAAATCTGAGTAACTCCCACCATGGTTCACACAGTCAAAAAAGCAAAGTACAATGCTTGTGTATTAATAGCATCAGAGTGAGAAGAGGAAATAATTCACTCAGAATGTTACACAGAAAACAATCCAACTTTCTACCAGAGTATATGCTCATCTAATTTTTCATTCTCTCTAATACATGACAAATTTACTATGGGACACATGTATCATCTGACCCACAGAGAGGAACCCACCAGGCAAAGATATGCCAAGGTGATGAGCCTATAAAAAAAAGAGGCAGATATCTCTATGGACTCAGGGTAATTGCAGGACTCTGTTCCCTCCATGGCCTCTCTTGATGTACATCTGAACCCTGTAAATTGGTCTCACTCTCACTGCTCCATTTTGTCAGGGACCCTGACCACCCTGTGATTAAAATTCCACTTCAGACTGCATGTTCCCAAAGTGAAGTATTTGGCTTCTGTTGGGTCACTCTTGGAGGGTAGGGTTTTAGATTTTTTTGGATGAATGTGATGAGTGATGCGACTTCAGGTATTTTGCCCATGAATGTTCACCTTTGATACTTAAGATATGATAACTTCCTTAATGCATTAACATCCAATGAAAATTGCAGGAATGAAGACTGGTCTTGTAATGTAGACCATGTTCATTTTCTCAGGGATTTTTCACAAATCCAAAGGCCTTTTTACCATGACTGCACCAGCAACAACCATCCTTACTGTTATCCCCATGTCATCAAATATATGACAAAGAAACATTTATCTTTTGCTATATTACAGTTATGCTGCCATCAGCCTCAGTTGGATGGGGTCATAAATGTGTGACACTAAGACATTCTAGGTCTTTCTGTGGGTATTTGGAAAATCTCCCATTTTGCTTTGAAATTCCAACTTTGCTCATTTTAAGCACTGTCACCTAGTGGTGTCTAATGATATAAACGAAACTTTAGGAATAGCATCTTTTCTGACATTATCAGAAAAGTGTAACACATGCAGGGGCTGCA
Source organism: Typhlomys cinereus (assembly GCA_023101885.1). Classification (NCBI taxonomy): domain Eukaryota; kingdom Metazoa; phylum Chordata; class Mammalia; order Rodentia; family Platacanthomyidae; genus Typhlomys; species Typhlomys cinereus. The sequence continues at coordinate 1,374,953 of JALPQD010000078.1, forward strand.
GAGGTGGCTCAGGGGTTAAGCCTCTGCCTTGCAAGTAGAAGGTCCTGAGTTCGGATCCTAGACCCATGTAAAGATGCCAGGCTGAAGTGGGCAGTCTGCTTTCTGGTCCTGGTAGGGTGGAGCCTGTGAATCCTGGGGCAAGTAAACAAGGAGGAGGGAGGTCCATGGTTTCTCTAATTTGCCTGTGGTTCTACACACACACACACACACACACACACACACACACACACACACACACACACATAACAAAAGTGTAATATGCAAACCTCCATCACCTTGAATACCTTTGAATAACTAACACTAAGGTATAGAAAGCTTTCTCTACTTCTTTATTAAATAAAGGTATATAAGAAGAAGGCAAAGCAATATGTTGGTGTAGCTGTTACTGTCTGCTATGTGAGACAAAATTCACAACCAACATTGAAAGAAAGATTAATTGGTGGCTTAGTTTACCAGAGGGGAGATGCAGTCCATAGTATGGAAAAGGTGTGGCAGGCTAGCCATGAAGTAAGGAAGACTAGATCAAGTCAGGTCTGTCAGGTAGACCCAGAGAGCTCATGCTTCAGAGTTCAGAGCCAATTCCCAGTGTAAGAAGACCAGCGCTAACAAACCTCAAGGCCTGGCCCAGCCTGATGTCTCTATGCAGCAGGGTCAATGTCTCTTAGATGACCTTCCCAAATATTGACAATAGCTAAGGATACAAACACATGAGCTAGTGGCGACTATTCCCATTCCAAGCACAATATTGGGGACCATGAAGAAAATATCAGAATGTTACCAAACCTTCTGACCTGACAGAATTGCTGCAGCTGGGTAAGGAAGTCTAGTTGACATGAAAGCAAGCCTCCCTGACCATTTCCCCAGAAGATCCACAGTAGGCTTCACAACCAGGCTGCATCAAAGCCAAGATGTCAGCAGATGTCAGCGCTAGAAGAGCAGTTGGCGCAAGCCAGGTTTAGATTTCTACTTCTCAGTGTGGTTTATGCTTTGGCCTGTACCACTGTGGGAGGAGGACGTCAAGCTGCAGGTTGCTTATGGTGAGGGTGAAATCTGTCCCATATCCACTGCCATGGAACCTGGAGGAGACTCCAGTTTGCAAATAGGTTGCGCCATAGATCAGGCGTTGAGGAGCTTTGCCTGGCTTCTGTTGATACTAACTTAAGTAACCACTTATGTCCTGACTGGCCTTGCAGTTGATGGTGACTCTGTCTCCTAGAGATGCAGCCACAGATGGAGTCTGGGTCAGCTGAATGTCACACCTGACACCTGACATTGGAAATAAACAAATTTAAGACAGCAGATATTGATAACTATGTAATAGCAGGATTTTCCTAATCATCTTATAGCATTGTTCACACTGGCCTGGGAAACCTCCCAGCTATCCTTCCTTACCTGGGAGACAGAGGAGCAGGAGCCCCAGGAGCTGAGCAGGGTCTTCATGTCCATGCTGTGTCCTGACTGGGACTGACCCCTGCACAGGGTGTGACCAGCCTGATAAAGTCCTCAGGGCAGTGGGCTGTGCTCTGCATATGCAAATCACAGCAGCTGAGCAGGGGGCACAGCTGCAGGGCTGGCACATGTGAGTGACTCTGCAAGGGCTCAGTAGCCCCAAGTGTCCCCATTCTTCCAGGGCAGTGCAGATGTCTCCTCAGAGATGATGTCTGGGAGAATCAGGAAACAGATTCAAGTTACTGTGTAGAATGGTAGTAAATGTCCATCTGGATTCTCCTGTCCATGTCTTACTAGTTTACTTCAGCCTAGTGTGTCTTCCTCTGGAGTTGAAAGACATTTTGAAAGCCTGTTGTATTTAACCTCATGTGTTTTTCTCAAGCCCAAACTTCTTTGGGTGCTTATTTGTCAATACTACAATTCCAGGTAAAAGAGACATGTAACTGACAAGAACCAGCTGTGTCAGTAGAAAAGATGATAGACAGATGTTAGATAGACTTCAATTTTTAAATAAGAATTCTGTGTACAATATGTACAGAATAGTGTCTGAATAAGCAAGGTAAAGCCCAGCCTGGGGCACCTCTAATGTTCATCAGCACTCTAGAGCAGTAGTTGTGGCCCGCAAGTTCTGATGTGCATTTCCCAAGACCTTCACCCAGCACAGCTACACTAGGGCTCTGTTTTCTGCACTTGCAAAATCTCAGGTGTGTTTCTAGAGCTGTGGTCATGGTGCATTTCTGTGTGTGCTCTCGATGTATTTATACTTTCGTATCCTTTGCAGTGAATATCCTTGAGAAACTGAAGTGTTCTCCACACCAAGGACTCAGAGCTACAGGAATCCACTGCGACCTATATAATCTCTATGTCAGGGTTTACCCCATGTCTTTAGATTCTAAGGGAGAAGAGTGGTGAGCGACTGTGTGAAATGAATCAGAGTTGTTGAAAAGAACATAATGCTACAAGGTGAAAAGTGAAGCTACTAAGTCCAGGGAAGAGAGGAAAGTTGACTGTGGCCTCTGTTTGAGGGAAGTGGGAAAAGTGTCAACTAAAGAAGAATTTACAAGAGGGGGACATTTTCCACTCAT